>JAHHUM010000490.1:0-83808 GCA_036173005.1 Crenichthys baileyi | reverse complement strand
CCGGGTAAACCTCACAAAGACTGAAAACATTTGATGAAATATCATGACCAAGTATTTATTTATTCTGCTTAGAGTAAAAGTGTTTTTCTAAAACCTGCACTCATGCCTGTCCTACATGTCTGTATAGGTGGAGCTAGTTAGGAGGGACTACGTGGCCAATGGTGGCCGGGAGACCTTCCTCTCCTATGAGGACCCGGAGCAGGACATCCTTATCGGCCTCCTGCGCCTGCGTCGCTGCTCTCCTCAGTCCTTTCGACCGGAGCTAAAAGGAGGAGTTTCCATTGTCCGCGAGCTGCACGTGTACGGCAGCGTGGTCCCAGTGAGCAGCCGAGACCCCAGCAAGTTCCAGCATCAGGTGAGGACACTTGCACCTGAAAAGAGCTCCCCCAGCCTGTATTAAAACATGTTTCTTCTCTCCATGGAACTTATCGTCAAACTGAATGTGGTAAAGATGAGCCTCCTCTTTGTGTTTTAATGACTCCTGCTACCTGCTGTGTTCCTGTGCAGGGCTTTGGTATGATGCTGATGGAGGAGGCGGAGAGAATCGCCAGAGAGGAGCACGGCTCAGAGAAACTGGCCGTTATCTCAGGTAAGAACCGAAGACCTCATAATGCTTACACCGCCGGTCACAAGTTTACATACAGTCATTGTTGGCATGAATGTCATTCATTTTAGATTTTTAAGTATGCATTTAAGCCTTTCTTTTTTCAGGCCTGATAATCACAGGAAACAACTTTAGTATTTTAACAATAAGAAGTGTGTGCACAAGTTCAAACTTGCACAGGTTTATGTGAAATATATACATACACCTTTAGTAATATTTGTTGAAATCTCCACCAGCAAGTCACAGAATAATGACATTTTTGTAGCCAATTAGACAAATTCTGGTTTTAATTCTGGCCGGATATCTGGCCACTCTTCTTAAAAATGTTCGAGTTATTTAAACTCTTTGGTTTCCTGTCTCGGATCCCGCTTTAAGGCATAGTCTTGAAATGTTGAGTAGGATTGATGTCAGGGCCATGTTAAGAGTTTATTGTTAGCCATTTTTAACCTAAAACCAGTTCTGCTCAACGTCCTGTTGGAACACCCAACTATGTCCAAGGCTCAAGCATCTATCTGTTGGTTTGAGGAGGTTAGGGGTAGTCCTCCTTCTGGAATATTCCGTCCACATTGTCCAAACCAGCAGTGTCACTAGCAGTGACACAGGCCCAAAGCATGATGCTGCCACCATCATACTCAGGATGGAATTCTTAGGCTTGAAGGTAAATGGACTGAACTTATATAGCGCTTTTCCAGTCATACAAGCCGCTCAAAGCGCTTTACACTAGAGCCACATTCACCCAATCGCACTCACTAACGCTCACACATTCATACACCGATACGCAGATCGGTAGGCAACTTGAGGTTAAGTGCCTTGGGGCACATCGACATATGGAAGCAGGAAGCTGGAATCGAACCCACAACTTTCTGATTGGAAGACGACTACTCTTCCTACTGAGCCACAGTCGCCTCAAGGTCTCACCTTGACTCCTCCAAACATATTTGTTGTCTCTGTGGCAAAACAGCTCAATCTGTACACCTTCTGAAGACGTTTGACTTGTCCACGTGGGAAAAGTTCTGTCAGGCTTGAAGGTGCTGATGTTGATATTTCTTGGTCTAGTTTAGAATCGGCTTTAGTTCTTTGGTTGTTCTTGAACATCCCACCCTTCAGGTGGTTGAAGCGTGGATTCAGTTGGGTGTTCCGTCAGAACAGTGATCCCAAACACACATCCAAACTGGTTTTGGAATATGCTTTAAACAGGCTAACATCAAGCTTCTGGAATGCCCCCCAGCCTCAATCATTTTAAAGGGTATGGACTGTGCTTAGACGCAGGGTCTTAGGCAGGACACCAACCAGTTTATGTGAAGACGATTGGTCAAATATCCAAGCAGAAGTGTATCAGAATCTTGCTGGTGGCTCCAAAAAGTATCTATGCTTGTTTGAGGGTGTATTTAAAAACTTCCGGCTGGAGCGGGATGCAAGTATGTCAGTCAGATAAGAGCATCGGCTGACATTCACTGTCTTCTTCTGCAGGTGTAGGAACTAGAAACTACTACAGGAAGATGGGCTACGAGTTGGAGGGGCCGTATATGGTGAAGCACCTCTACGGGGCAGAACTGGACTAAACTACCCGACATCTTTCTTCTCTGGATGGTGCATACAGAACCACATATACGTACAAATTATTACTTTTTTCTATCTAAACAATGGTGCTGAGAAGCAATTCTTGCCGTGTTTGCAGAGAAGCACTCCCAGCCGCATGGAAGGAGATAATGCTCGTGTTGTTTCCACAGGCCATTCATCTGCTATTATCTGAAGCTGCTGCCTTCGCTCTGCTTTATTTAGATAAGGAGACGGGAGAGAGGACATAGGGAACAGGATAAATTTGGGACGAAGCCAGCCTCATCTGGTGGAGACTTTCCACATTAAAGGTGAAGGCAGGCCAGATGGGGGCGCTGACACGCCTGACCAGTGAACTGCATTTAATGTAAAACAACAAACCTGCGGAGGAAGTTCAGATTTGACTGGAATGTTACATGTTTGTCTGGGATTAACGTCACGGTTTGAGTTAATCGTGTTTCTGTTGCAATCATGTGAAAGAAGAAAACCCTGCTGGAGTCGAGCGCTCCTGAATGCCTGGCTGCCAGTGGATGAATGGAGGCTGGGAAATCCACGCCGGCCAGCTGTGGTGTAATTGAAATATTTTAAATTATGGGGCGGGAAATTAGTCTTAGCGTTGCATAAATAGCTTTTTAAAGCCCTCTCGCATAATCGTGTTTTTTTTTTTTTGTTTTTTTTTTTTTTTTTGTCTGTCACGCCTTCTGGAAACATCCTACCAAACATTTTCTTAAAGAATAAAGTATTTTTCAGGTATATTGTTATCCTTTCTTGAATTCAGCGTTTAATTAGACTATCCTTTCAGAACCATAAAGGTCTCAGCTTCTAAACAATGGTTAAATCATGAGTGGCTCCTGTAATGTGTTCAACGGGTCAAGGGTGCCTGGCCCTTCCAGGAGACCCCTGATGATTGCCCTATGAGCCTGTTTATCCGACTCATTTGATCCAGCTTTTCCAATTACGTCTCCATCAGCCGCCTGTCTGCTGAGCATTGACTGAGGGGCTGCGTTCAGCCTCGCTTACTGGAAAAGATTTGTCTTTTGAAAAATAGCCAGCAATAAAGGGCAAAAAAAAGACTCGTGTAGATTCCAGCTCCGTGGGGGTACTGAAGCCGAACGGACACGCCTAATTCCCCCACCACCCCCCCACCCGTGCTGCCAGGGGCCACGCTCTTGCTGCTGTTGTTGGTGTTGCAATCTTGACGCAGTGAGGAATAGGCCGCATTCGGGCTCCCTCTCCACGCTTGCTTGCTCTTCGCTATCAGCTGTGAAATCTGAAAGGACTCCTAGCTCCCTCCCCAACCAGGCTCAGACTCTGAGCGGAGCTGATATGTGATTTGGCAGAGTTTACTGTAATCGTCAGGTGCAACGGGAGCACTAATGTGTGGAGGTCTCCTAAAACTCTGCTGAGCTGAAAATTACAGGATTTATCTGCAGAGATTTTAGTGGTAACAAGAGGAAAAGTATGAAGCTCTGTTCGCTATTTGCACAAATAGACTTCACATTAATAGCCTACTATAATCACACTATTCACTAGAGGTATATTCACAATGGTAGAAGGCAGTGTGAAAAGAAGCTTTGCATTAGCATTATATTACAATAAATCATTTATATCCTGTAGAGTCCAACTGCAAGATCCAAAGGGAGGGAAATCCGTCGACAGGACAACTTATAGTTGCACACTCAGCCGATGGGATGTTATGGGAAAGAGGGCAAAAAGAAGGCAGTTGTTGTGAAAAAGACACAAGGAGTTAAAATAGCATTTTCTACAAGTCATGTAGGGGATACAGCAAATATGTGAAAGAATGTCCTCTGGTCAAAATGCTACTTTTTGACCTTGCCCAAGTAGTAGTGGCAGCATCATGCTGTGGGGATGCTTTTGTTTAGCATAGAAAGGAGCGCTGGTCAGGGTTGATGGGAAGATGAATAATAACAGGGCAACTCTAGAAAAAACCCTGTCAGAGGGTTAACCCTAGACATACAGCCAGAGCTACAGTAGAAGGGTTCAGATCAAAGCATGTGTTGAAATGGTCTAGTCAAAGTCCAGACCTAAATCCGATAACTCTGGCAAGATTTTAAAAATCTATGTCCACGGACACTCTCCACCCGACCTGATTGAGTGTGAGCTACTTTGCAAAGAACAACAGACTCCAGATGTGTGGAGCTGGTAGGGACATACCGCAAAAGACCTGCAACTACAACTGCTATTAAAGCTGGCTGTACAAAATACAAACGCAGCCTACATTTTTCAGATTTTATTGGTAAAAAAGAAATGAAAAGCATTCATCATTTTTCAATCTACGATAAATTTAGTAATGATTTCTCCTGATTCCATTTTTCTTCCGTCACAAAAACTGCCACAATTCAATGGTTAACAAATCAGTCAGTAATTATTGTCAAATTAAAGGTGGACATAAATAATTTACTAAATAATTTCTCAGTTTTAATAATATATTAGCTGCAGTGCATCAGGAATTTATTTTTCTTGTTAACCTTACCCATCAAAGTCAGGGGGCGGGGCTAACTTTGCTCTACTGGGGGTATTGGTTTGAAGTGGACTTGCTCTGGATGTCAACCAATCAGATCTTAGAGCCTAAATTATGAGCCACAGTGTTTCATGCGAGTTAAAATCATTTTATAGTATACTGCAGCAGTAGAAACATGAAATTATTCAACAACTAACAAAAACAATTATGTAAGATTTTCACAAATAATGAATTCCTAAATTTCACTTTATGTATTTAAAAGATTAAACATCTAAATAACTGTCTGTGGATCAATTATTTTATTGAGTTATAAGACACTGACTGGTCATAAGGGCTTAATACAAACCCACAGTAAAAAAATAAATCTCAACTATCCCTTTAAGGAGGAGAACCCCAAACTAAAAGTTTCTTCAGGAGTGAAAGTTTGCACTTTTATAAATAGGTCCACATTGATAACGCACTGAAAGTTTCTAACTGCAATCTCTCTTGCTGTCCAGACTGGCCAGCTGTAAATTGATGCCTTCCTAATGCAATTTCAATTTTGAGTAATGGGGCATAAGAGCCTTCGGCAAGCAGAGATTAGTCAAATTAAGTTGGCGCGTCCTACAGACGTTCTTTCTAGCTCTACATTCCCCGCTAATGTAATTTTCTCCATGCAGCTCAGTGAAGATTTGAGAAAAATTCCAAAAAAAAGATTTTAATAGTAAGTTTTGTGGAATGTTTATGCTGTATTGTGAGCCATCACGTAGTTTAACACAAAAAAATGGCACCGTTCGCTTAGATTAGAAGATACATTTCATCTTTATTTAAATTAGATTCCATTTAAGACAGTCAAAAGAAAAAAGAAAAAAGTCTACAGTGAAGGACTGAGACTGATGAGCTGTAATAAATGCTGAGGATGGAGGATTGATCGGATCAGGAACCGTCCTGAACCCTGGCTTTAATTTCCTGTTCATAGGAGGACAGTTTATCACTGAGATCACTGAGCTTCTTACTACTTGCTCTTTGACTTTTCACCACATACACTAAATACCCGCGGCGTACCAGCATGGGACTACTTTTAAAATCCTCCTTTCTAAACAAATTACACATAAACACACACGCAATAATTCAAGCAACATATTAGATACAAAACACACATTTGTAAGCACCTTAAATGTTTTTTTTTTATTATTTAATAGAGATGCACCAGTCAGCCTTTCATTTTTTTAATTTGACACTCTAATTTCCAAAACTTTTAGATTTTAGAGCAGTATTTGTTTTGTCCAACAGTTTTTAAGTCACTTTCATATTTAGCACAATAAATAGCATAAAATATCACTACCAGTTTAAGACCTTACCGCCCATCCATGCTGTGGAGGTTAACCAATCCAAGCCACGGTGAGTTTGAATCATTTCATTCTGAACTGTAGCAAAAATAAACATGTATTTATTTAGTAATTCATGTATAGATTGTGGCACTTCTGGCCGGATTTACAACCTGGGGCGATCAGGGCAAAAAAATTGGCCAATTCCGACTGAGATTGGTGCTTCTCCAGTTTTAAGATTAAAATATTTGGAAAACTTTCTCCTAAACATGCCCAGCTTATTTAATTCTACCCATTCAAACAATCTTAGCAATGCAACAACACAAGTCAGTAAATGTTGAGCTTAAGAAGTAGGTCTGAGCCTTTTTAAGACCTGAAAGGCCAGATAATGCTACATGGAAGTGCACTGGGAATTGTGATGGCAAAAACATAACAGGAAGTTTTAGCTACTTGTTTAGCAGGTAAAACATTCGCTGTTGGGAAAGAATGAAACACATGAAGTCCCATTCACCCTCTCTGGGGACCCGTTGGAGCACCACTGTGTGTTCAGTGAATGGACTGCTTTTTACTAAAGAATCAGAACATTAACAGAATTTATTCATTTTCCCTTACTGTGTCCTTCAGCTCTTAGCTGCCATCACAGAACCATCACCTGTAATCTCATGCTATGATATACATTTATTTAACTCTTTTTCCCTGAGGCTGTAAAGAAGCTCTACAGGAACAACTCCAGTAGGAATACGCCACAGTTATTTTCATTGTGGTTATAGTGGTCAGAGCCATTACAGTCTTATGAGTGCACGGTCCATCAGTGGGAGTCCTGTTTCAAAGCAGAGCGCACCCTGGCCTCCAGCTGGTCCGCCGAGGGCCGAGCATCCGGGTTCAACGCAAGCATGTCTAAGAGCAGGGTGCACATTGCAGGGCCAGGAGGGGGTGGCAGCGGGGGCGCCCTCTTAAACTTCATAGGGACGCACAGCTGGAGGTCGGCGTTCTCCCACAGAGCTTCCCCCAGCGGCATCAGCCAGCGACCCTTGCACACGTAGGCACCTAGATGACAAGCAGATGCAGGAAAATCAACTTAGACGCTGCAGTGAAAAAGCTGATCTCAGTGGGTGACAGACGTACAAGACACTGGCAATGATCTCAGAAGCAACTACTGTTTCCCAGAAGTCAATTCAATTCAATTCAGTTTATTTATATAGCGCCAATTCACAACACATGTTGTCTCAAGGCACTTCACAAAGTCAGGTACATACATTTCAATTAATCCTAATCATTGAACAGTGCAGTCAGATTCAGTTATTTATTCAAATTGGATAAAAAGTTTTTCTGTCTAAGGAAACCCAGCAGATTGCATCCAGTCAGTGACTTGCAGCATTCACTCCTCCCGGATGAACATGTAGAGACAGTGGACAGTCACTGGCGTTGACTTTGCAGCAATCCCTCATACTGAGCATGCATGTAGTCCAAAATGTATCATTTTTAGATTTATTTTAATTGCCAAACAGAAACTGCAAACTTGATACCGACACCAAGAAAAATGTTCATTACCGTTTTCCAAACTGCAGCAACTTTATTCAAAGCTGCATGGTTATTTCTAATACAGAGCAGAAAAATATAGACAGATTAAAACAATATTTTTATTGTCTTATTAATGGCAAAACCATTTAATGTGCAAACATTTTACTTTTCATTATTTTTATTTTAGTGTATGCTTGCATTTGCCTGACAATTTGCTGTCATGATCGTGAAATTTTCCCACTGAAGGACAAATAAAAGGATTATTGTGTTCTAGATTTAAACATGGATCTGGTCCAAACAAAACATTTTTTCTGGGTAGACAAGGATCCGGTCCATAAAAGCATTTCCACCAGCCGCCCTGTTCAGTTCTTGTTTCTAGTAACTTTGGATCATATTTTCTGTGGTAATCAACCAGTCAGTAAAGTAGGTTGCTATGGGTTCTGATCAGATTCTGCTCTGTCAGCTTCAATCTGGGTCCATTAGACCATTAGAATTTCAATTTAAGTCCTACCTTACTTAAGTTTTAAAGATTTTGGCCAATGGTTGAAGTCCGTGTTTTCAGGCAAAGTCTTTATAAATATACACGTTCCCATGATGATGGAAATTGGCTAAATATACAGCTCCTGTTTCAGGAGTACCACTGGGTCGAGAGAGCTGAACATCTGAAATCCTCTCCACAGAGTACTGCTTCCCTGCATAATGGGTGCAGTGGAGGGTTTTTCTTTTGGTTTTCATTTTTAACCCCCCAGACAGTTTCTAAACTCCTTAACCAGAACAACAAATTAGAAAACAAACGGACATTTCTAAACAACAAAAGAGACAAAAACAAGAAAAATGTTAGTAGTGAGTGATCATCAAAACACTCCAGACTTAACCAAATAGTCTTAAGATAAATGACAGCACAATAGTGCTGTTATCAGATAAACTGCAGAATGGGAAGAAAAACGAACATCCAGAAAGTTCATTGTAGACTCCCAAGCCTCCGCATGTTTGATGCTAAAGGTCAGAACAGAAACATAGAAAACGACTGAACAAAGTGTGCCAGGAGGAAGCTTCCCAACTTTAAAAGTAAAAACGGCAACATTTCCATGTGAAAACGATTTTTACAGCATTTGCCCAAGAGCAGAAAGAAGTTTAATTATCTGTGACATCAGAATCAAAATGTTTCTTGTAGCAGGAGCAGAGTCATTTGTCGATATCCAATCTTATTTGATCTTGCACTTACAAAAATCAATTCCACTCATTTCACAGTTATGTCAATATGACTCAATCACACTTACTGTGATCCCATGTGAGCCACACACAGCGAAAAGGCCATCAAGTGACATGTTTTAAGAGTTAGTCGGCCATGTTGACGGTTTACCCTGCACACCGAAACGCCGTCAGCTTTCCTTAATAAACATCATAAGAAGCATCTGAAACACGCCGCTTCTTTTTTACAGCATCAAACTGTTTTTAATGTTCTGTCTGACTGACAGACAGACAGATGTATTCAAACCATGTGAACCTTCCCGAATTTTGGGATTTTATGTCACAGACCAACAATACGTTGGAAGAAGAGGTTTTCAACATCTACAAGTCAAAATCGAAGAAGGGTAGTGTGCATTTTATGTAACTGTTTTTAATTTGATCCCCCTAAATAAAATTCTGTGCAAACAACTCCATTCAGAAGTGACCTAATTAGTAAATAGAATAGACTTTTGTGTAAATTAATCTCATTTTAACCTCCACCTGTTCTGTTTCTGGCCTCAGGGGTTTGTTAGAGAACAAACAGCATCGTGGAGACCAAGGAGCACCGCAGACAGGTCAGGGAGGAAGTTGTGGAGAAGGTTAAAGCAGGGTTAACCTTGTCTAAAATAATATCCCAGGCTTTGAATGCCTCACATAGCTCTGTTCAGTCCATCATCTGAACATGGAAAGAGGATGGCACAGAGGCAGATCTAGCAAGAGAATGCTGACACCTAAACTGACAGGTGGGATAAGGAGAGCATTATCAGAGCAGCAGCCAAGAGGCCTGAAGTAACTCTGGAAGAGGAGTCAAGAGCAAAAGCAAACTGCTATTGTACACTCCACAAATCTGGTTTTTATAGAGTAGGAAGAAGAAAGTGACAGCTGAAAGAAAGCCATGAGCCAGGTAGGGGACACAGCAAACATGTGGATTAAGGTTGTCTGGTCACAAGACAACAAAATATCCCAACTTAGCCTAAAACCAAAAGGTTTTGAGTGGACCGAACACATCATCCCCCAAGCATGGTGTGGGATGCTGCTGGTCAGGGTTGATAGGAAGACGGATGGAGCTAAATACAGGGCGATACTGAAGGAAAACCTGTTAGAGGCTGAGGCTTAGGTTCACCTTCCAGCAGGACAACCAGAGCTACAGTCGAATGGTTTACAGCAAAGCATCTTCATGTGTCAAAATGGCCCAGTCAAATCCTAATCAGAAACCGTGTGGCCAAACTTTAAAAATTGATTTTCACAGACTTCTAAAACCCAGTATTGTCTCAGGGCGCTGAATAAAAACGTATGCCACACATTTCAGATTTCTGTGTGTTCGTCATTTGTAAAAACATTGAAAACATGCGTTGTTTTCCTTTCACTGGCCTGTCTCCAACACGAAAACGGGCCAAAATGTGAAGAAGTTCAAGTGGCGTGAACACTTTACTTTTGTTAAAACACTGTAAGAAATTGGAAAAACTCCTTTTTAATCTTTTCACCACATGAAATAAACCAAACTCCTTGTTCTTCGCGACAGATAAGAGTCTAATAACTTGAACTGCTCATTTGTCATAACTGGACAGGTTTTCTAGACAACATGATTAATTGAGAGAAATCTACAGATTAATGAAGATTAAAACAAGCTCCATATCAGCTTCCAAAATGAACTTGAATTATCCATGAGGGACATTAAGAAGATATCAACTGGTGCTTAATCTTAGGGTGACGCGTAGCATTTCTGGTTTGTTTTACAGAGTTGTTACCATCCATCAGCTCGTTTTTAATAGCAAGAGTCAATCCACAAATATATTTAAACAAGTTATATTTAGGCTTTTAAACACATTCAACAGGTTCCCTGCTTCTGTTTTTTAAATCATTTGTACAGTTTTTGAAAAATAATGATGCAGAAATGTAGACCTTTTTTATTAGGGTTTTCACCTAAGCTCCTAAAGCTAAAAATAAAAACTTTATTAGGGCTTCTTTGGACTTTGAAGAGGAAAGGGTCTGCTTTAAACTGCAAATCAGACAGTAAATATTTTACTTAGTTTTAGCAGTAAATCTAAAAGTACATTTTTCTTACGTTTTATTTTGTGCTGACCAGAAAAAGTCTATGCATTAGTAGGTCCAGATCCAACCAAAGAAACCTCCGGTCACTCCACCACATTCATCTTTGGACCTTACCCAACTGTAAGACCAGGGTCAAATTAGGGCTGCAGCTAACGATTATTTTGCAAATCGATTAATCTTTCTATTTATTTATTTTTTTTTGAATAAACGATGACCAGTAATGCTTGCTTTTTACAGAATTGTGAAGCTAAAACTATTCCACTTGAGGAGTTCTTGATATAGCATCTTTACTGGAAAAAGAAAGGTTTTCATCTTAAATGCAAAATGTATATATTTTGTATTTTGACTTAATTACTACTCTGAGTGAGTTGTTCTTACAGCTAATGGCATGTTTCAGAGTCTGTATACTCCAGTTAACGATTATTCAATTACTAAATTAGTTGACGATTATTTCAATAATCAATTAATTGTTTCAGTCCTTGTGAAAAAATATCCAAAAGGTTCTTATTGTAGATTTAGCAAACATGGCTAAAGGACAAAGCGTTTCCATACCCAGAGGAATAATCTTGCCTGGACTCACAAGGATTTTAGTATTTTCTTCATTTAACTGAAGATGATAAGAGTATCATCTGCATAGAAGTGATAAGAAATGTCTGTAAAAGCCCGAAAAATAAGCCAAAAATGTTGCATTTACAACAGAAATAATAGGGGACCCAATGCATAACCCTGAGGTACAGTATAGTAAAATGGACTAGTATATAAGAAACAGAGGAAAAAAAAGCCTGCTCAATCCAATCTCAGAAGTGGAAACTTCACATTTTTAAGAATTGAACAGCGCATTTGAATGGTAATCTAGATCTAACTCGTCATGCCTGCTTTTGTGTTGAATACTGAACTTTCCCAGTTGGGTTGAAGGGATTTGAGTTAAAACAATCACTAACAATACACACACTCCTTGCAGAAAAGGGTGCTGGTGTCTCACAGCACCCTCTATAATCTGCTACAAAGGAATGAACTCTTAGGACAGACATTTAAGATGTACTACCACAAAGGAAAGGCAAATATTTGATCAAGACCCCAGATTGTCTCCCAGCATTAAAAGGGGCTATAATACATCTCTCACAAGCTACCTCTCCGGATTGTCTCACTGACAGTATTGCCACTGGGGCTAATTACACTTTGGCATTTTAAAAATCCACTGAACTCCTTCTCTTCCTGCAATAGTAACCCCTTTTCACTCAGCCAAATGAGCTATCAGTGACTCAGAAAGGTCTGCAAGGCACTAAACTCCAGCATAATGGTTCCTATTCCCCTGCTACCAGCTCTGGCCAGAGCCATTTTTGGAAAATAAAATGAGACATTTGTATTATGGCCATTTCATTACTGTGTGACAGTGGAGCACAGAGGCAGAACCGAGCCCTGCGCTTTGGTGTATTAAGACGTGTCGTGGCTCCACTGGGTTCTGACAGCACAACGGGAAAAAAGGAAGAGAGTTTCAAATCTCTGTGGTAGACCGAAGATATATGGGAGGTGATTTCATTCATGATGAACCTGACTGAGGTTTGGAGAATTGTATGCAAAGGATGGGAAACGTTTGCTTGCAAGATAGATTATCCATATAATTGAGATAGTTCATCTGATTTTATGTGAGTTTTATGAGAATAATAAAATGAAAGTAGTACTCGGGTTTTAAAGAGCATTAACTTTGAATCCTTGTGACTAGAAAAAGAAAAAATCAACGCCTCACTCCCAAAAGGATAGAAAATGACTCACGTTCTGCTGTGCAACACTGAGCACAGAAATGACCCTCCAGTTTATCAGACCTTAGAACATAATTAAAAGAAGTTTTTGCCTAGCGGTGTCTCCACTGAGACCGTTTTTTAAAACAAAGTCGACACACAGAGACATCTGCACTATTGGCACGTCCTTCCGGATTTCTCTGTAACCTGAAATGTTCACACACACAGGCGCTGTAGGTGGGAAACCAGGTTCATAAGGATTTCTTTTCTAAACCCTCTGACTGAAACAATGCAGCTACCTGGAAACACACAAACATGAACAAAGCTGATGGCATCCCTGATAAAAAAAAAAGGTGTAGAAGTCTTAAAATACATTTAATCTTACACTAGAAAGATTAGAAAAATTCAACCTTTAATGTGAGTTCATGTATTATTCAGTGCAGAAAAATAAATGTTTCACTGTGGCATAACTATTGGCAGCCCAGCTATCAATACTCTGTGGAACCCCTTTTGTCGTAGTATTTTTCTACATCATTTCACAGAGCTGGCGCATACAGTGAGGGGGCGCTTGCCCAATGCTCTTCGGCTCCCCCTGCAGGTGTTCTATGGTATTTAGGTCTGGGGACTAAGCTGGCCCTAAAAGGAGGCTGATTTTGGGTCAGATGAACTGTTACTCTATTCATCTGGCCATAAGTTTTGATTATCCAATTTCCATTTTTCTGACCGAGTCCATCTGACTTTTACTTAAATATCTCCCGATATTTCAAACAGTTAATGATGCCATGCACTCAGACAAGTATCCCACAGCATCGCAGTCCCTCTGAAGTACTCAACACTGGGTATGAAGAGTCTTTTCTCTACATTCATCCTTTGACCTGAACAAAACACAGAGGCCTTTTTGTCATCTCCATTTGTTCTGTGAAAAGGAACGAAGCAGCGAGGGGGGTGGAAGTCAGCCCATAGTGTGAGGTTAGAGATTACAAGAATAAAACACATTTATTCTAAGGCTTTTTACATCTGTTTTTGCCAACACATTTGTCTGTGTCTGTATGCATGCCTGGTGTGTTTCTATGTGACTTTGTGGAGGACAACTAACGTATGAGAAAAATTGTAACATGTTCCTCCGATCCATACTGCCTTCATACAGTTGCTGAAGGATGGAAGGCTGGAGCATAAACTGCCAGCTTGTGTTATGAACTCCGGCTCCTATAATCCATATCAACAAGTAGATGGAACAAATCATCATTCATCTCTTTGCCTTTTAGATGGGACTTCACCTTCCACAGATGATGAATGTATGATGTATAGCATCTGACATTTTTAATATGTGCCAGTTTGTTTAATCAAACTTGATTCAGGATGATGCGTCATCAACCCGCTCAACCTTTCCAACCTTCCTACGAGCGCTTTGAGAGGTGTCACTTTCCCCCCGTACACTCACCCAGCTGCTCCTGCGTCGTCCCTTCTTCCACAAAAGTGATTCTCTCCAAGACAGCCCAGAACATCACGCCGAGGGAGAAGATGTCCGCCTGGGCCGTGTAGCTCAGCCCGCCCCACACCTCCGGAGCCATGTAGAAGTCCGAGCCGCACGTGGAGGAGAAGTGCTGCCGGCACCGCTCGCCGTTCACGACCGCGCCGCTCATCTTACTAAGACCGAAATCTGCCACCTTTGATGCAGACAAAAGTATGCGTTGAGATCAGCTCTGCAGCAAATGCAACATGACAGAAGTAAGCAGCTATACATAAAATGTTTGGGTTTTTTCTGCACACTGTTGCCAGAAAATATCAGACCAGATGCACCAGTGGAGAACTGGGCTTTCTGTGTGTGACTAAGGCAAAATGGTACCATACAGGACTGCCAGCAGGTACAACCAGTAACAATCAAAACACAAATGATAAGTCATAGAAAACCACATGTGAAGCTAGCTGATAGTCGTTGATCAATATTTCAGACCAACTGTGCTTCTTCCAGTTCTAGAGGTCCAATCAATTCAGTTCAGCAAAACACTGAGCTAAAGAAATCTTTCTTCAATAGACAACACTGCAAAGGTCTTGAGCAAATCCTCTGTTTCTTTTTGTGTTGCTTCAAAGAGGCAGACTGCCTTGCAAGCTTTTCAAGTGGTGTCTGCACAGCTTATCCGTGGAGTTTGGCTGATTTTTCCCTCATTTCCAGGCCATCATCCGACCATGTTTAGAACCATGTTTTTTTTTTTATTTTCTTGCTATTCCCTCTAAATCTACCATGTGAGTAAATATAAAACTGGAGATGATCAACTGAAGAATGGCGTATCGTTCATGCCCTTTATATTTCCAATTTAATACAGAAGACACCGTTTCCAGATACAGTTCGTCCAATGCCGATTGCTTTTTAGGATCTGGCTTTTATTTGTTTACGCTCCTCTTCTCCCATTTAATTGTCTCTGGCTTTTAGCTGATTGAGAATGAGACGCTAAATAGTTCTATGTAAATAGTACAATCTTAATTCTTCTGTGTTTTATTGATTTTTTTTAATTGCAGCTTTATTCTGTTTGTTATTTTATGGTTGTTGAGGTAATTGCAAAGCACCTTGGTCAACTGTTGTTTTAAAATGTGCTTTTAGAAAAACACATATGACATTTAGACAGAGAATGAGACAACCTCCCATTATAATATAAAACATTTAGGAGAGATTTAAAACATTTGCACAGTTGTGCATACCCACACTACAGTAGCCTTACAAAAAGCATCCAACACTATTTTTATATGACTGACCAACTAAACATTCTGCGTAATAGTGAAGTGGAAGAAAAATGGTACTGCTGAAAAGTGCGGTGTGCATTTGGATTCTGCCTCCCCAACCAACTTCATTCCCACAGCATGATGCTGCCACCACCACCACCACGTGTTACTAATGGGTTACTGTGTTCAGGGCGAAATATATGCAAAGCCAAACAGCTTTCCAGGTTTGTGTTTGTAACGTGACAAAACGCAAAGAAGAGTGAGGGGCGTGAATACTTTTGCGAAATGCGGGACCATCACCTTATTCAAGCTGACAGCTTTGATGCCGTTTAGACAGTTTTCTTTTTTCTTTTTGGGAAATAAGTAGAGCTGCTGATGGCTTACATTCTTGGTCTGGGTCACACGTAGTCAGAAGGTACTGCTTTACAGATTTTATTCAGACTCTTTGACCAATATGGTCACATTAAGTCCGAACATCTCCAAACGCAGACCAGGTGACCAAATCTCAATGTATCTGCAGCCCACACGCTTATTTTTCAGGCTTAGCCTACATTGATTCTAAAGGATTTTTCTAGTTCGTTTTTCTCACTAAATGCCAAACATGTCGATGTTTCAACCCAAATGTTTCATTACTCTTGATACGCTTTATTGAATATCAATGGCTTTGATGACTGATGATGGACCCTCACCTTAGGCAAACACTGACAAACATTTTTCTCTGGCCCTGATGGTTTACAGATCAAGCTATTAATTCAGGTGTGGCAGGATAATCATACTCCAGAGTACCCAGAGTACTAAATTCAACACACAACTTCAGGCAGGCATGTTTCTGTTACTGCTTCTACCGCGTCACGGGGAAGCTGGTGCCTTTCTACAGGAGGAAGGGTACACCCTGGACAGGTCGCCAGTCCATCGCAGGACAACACAGACACACACAGGACAAACAACCATGCACACACTCAGTCACATCTAAGGGCAATTTAGAGAGACCAATTAACCTAACAGTTTTTGGACAGTGGGAGGAAGCCAGAGTACCCGGAGAGAACCCACGCATGCACTGGGAGAACATGCAATCTCCATGCAGAAAGACCCCAGCTGGGAGTTGAACCCAGGACCTTCTTGCTACCAACTGCGCCACCATGCCACAGTTTAGACATGATTAATTCCTTGCCCTTGCAATATAATACAGCTTTAAGCTCAGTCAACACCACTTATTCAATTCATGTAAACCGACTACTTGTCTATACTTATGTATAGTACTTGGTATATGAACCTTTTCACATTTTGTCACAATACAACCATAATTGTCAATCAAGGAGAGTATTAAATAGAGGCCCAAGAGGCCCTTTGTTCAAAGAAACCCTGAAGACGTCCCATTTGCAGTTTGTCACAAGTCACCATAATGGATCTTTTTGGCATGCAAAAAAACTACATGCAAAGGCTGTATGTGGTGGAAAAGTAAACTGTCGCATCACCCTACTCACAATTATCCCACAGTAATCTATGGTGATGGTTAGAGCTACAGTGGAATGGATTAGAGCTAAGCATATTCATTTGTTAGAATGGCCCAGTCAAAGACCTGACTTAAACATGAGAATTTGCAGCAGGACTTGAAAATTGATATTTAAAAAGACATTCTGAGTTTGAGCTATTTTGCAAAGACGAATGGCCAAAAACTTCATTTCTTAGATGTGCAAAGCTGGTAGAGACAAACCCCTAATACTAGCAGCAGTCACTGCAACTAGCAGGCAGTTGTACAAAGCATTGGCTCACGGGGCTGATGCCTAATGCACATCACATTTATCAGATTTCCAAATACTTTCTTACAGCACCAGAGATTTATTATTGTAAAGACTAAATATTATTTGGGCTGTATATTCTCTTCAAATTTGAACAGTGCTGGATTTCCTAAAAACCTACTAGACCTGCAGTAGTCATGGTAACATAATAATCATATGCCTACCTTGATAACAGGGTCTTTTGGAGTCACACAGACAAGAACGTTGTCCGGCTTCAGGTCTCGGTGCGTAATACCCAAACCATGAAGGAAGGCCACAGCGCTGCAGAGCTGAAGCACCACACTGTGATTGCGATCAGCATCTGGGGGTCTAGACAGCAGGTACTGGTTTAGGTCTCCCCCATCACAATACTCCATTACCAGCCACAGGGCTAGGCAGCGCAGAGATCCAGACTGCTCCTCCTCATTCTGGGCTGGTCTCTTTACGGCTCGGTTTGGAGGCCGTTGTGGGGTTGAAGAATCACAACCAGTTGATCTATTCCTCCCTTCGAGTTTAGCTCTTGCCAGGACTGTGTTGGTCTTGTCCTGAAGTCTGGAAGCAGAGTTAGTCCTTCTCAAGGTGTTTGACGAAACCGTTCTCCTTTCTTGACCTTTTTGTGGCTCCAACACACTCCCTTTGAGCACGGTCTCGACAAGTCGCAGGGGCAGCTTTCCAGGTTTGAGGGGCTTCAGGCTCCTGGATCCAGTCTGAAGTAGACAGCTGTGCAGAGCGATGACATTGACGTGGTTCTTGGCAGTGGCTCTCATGGCCCACAGCTCCTGCAGGTAGAGCTCAATGCATTCTGGGTTGCTGCAGGGTAGGCGTTTAATAGCCACCCTGTGTCCTGTTTTGGCCATGTGGCCCTCAAACACAACACCATAACTGCCTCTGCCCACCTCCCTGTCCAAGGTGTACAACTCCTCCATGTTTCACCAAGCAGCCTAAAGAGACAGAATAACTCGTATTAGCGTTACAAGAAATGATTTAAACACAGTTTTTTACGGGTACTTCATTTAGCTATGATCACATAACTGATATGGCATTAATTGCACTGGCAAATAGCGACCAAACATCTAAAATAACCGTTTTAGAAGAGTTCAAACTATAACATAATGCTAAGGCCAAAAACAAAATAAACCTCGTTACATTTCCTCAAAGTTAGCAAGGAAAAATTTCAAAACACAAACGTTGATTTAAAGATTGCAGTTCAACTTCCTGACCAAGTTTAACGCCACGCTATCTCCTGTTGTCAAAACGGGAACCGAAACAAAAAGGTCTACCTTCTTGTTTTCATTTCCGACTTACCCACACAGCAGCAGTTTGTCTTATAAACTCCGAAAACGTGGCGATATAAGTTCGGGGCGTCTCAAGCCACATTAAACTTCATTAGTTTGATGTTAATCTTCAATAACTAGCCGAAATAAAGCAGAAACAAACCCACAGAAAACAAACAAAACTAACTTCCGAGTTTTCATTTGGATCATTCCGCTCTGCCTAAACGTCTACTATGATTGGCTAATTAAATCAGGTCGGCGGTTCTGATTGGCTATGATTCGAATTGTACAAATTATACAACACAGTGATCCTATTGGTTCTACGGGTTGCTATTCGGAAAACGCAGACACGAAAATACTTCCCAGAGACATGTTGAAATACACGTTACAGATATATAAAGTGGTAATTAACATAAGAAATACGGCGAAATATGGCACAGGTTTTAAGCATAAAGATGTGTTAAACCGCAGTGGTCCGTGTGCATTTAAATGTAGAGTTTCTGTGCGTCCTCAACTCTTATACAGCTCTTACACAAGTGTAACGTTAATGTTAATATATATAAGTCACCTAAACTAGCTGCTACGTCCATTGTTTAAGATGAATCTTATTGGAGGCCTATATAATGCTTGAATCAATTTTGCTGCACTGGCAAACAGATGTTTCAAATGTTGTCATTTAGCACAGACTGCACTGCAAAAAAAAAAAAGTCTAGCAGACCACGTGACACTTGATTGTGGATAATTTTCTGTTTTGTTACACTTGATGAAGGGAGTGCCTGCAAACCCTTAAGACCTGCTGCATCTGGCAGATTGGCAGGAAAAAAATGCCCCAACATGAGAGCATTGAAACAATGGAAGGGATTATAAAATGGTAAATAGACCTCCAAGTGTGGCAGAGATTGCAAAATGCACAACACTTGATCTGGAAAGCAAATGGGCAGATACAGGAATCAATGACCATGACCAAAGTATATGAAATCAGCTAAAGATAATATAAATATAAATAAGCTAATATAAACATTTGCTATCAACTTCACAGAATAAACAAGGTTCCAGTGAAATAGAAGCAATGATAATTGGATAAAAGTTGGATTCAATCAAATGAAACACAGAAAAATTATTGCCTGAATAAAACATTGGGGATGAAGTCAATGTAAATTTTCCATAGGAAAGGCAGATCAACTTAATAACATCACCAGCAAATACTCCGGCTCTTAATCCAGCTGAGAACCTATGGTGGAAATGGAAAAGAATGGAGTCTGATAAGACTCCATCCTGCGGAGCTGATCGGTCAGCTGGTAAAAGAGAATGTTGAAACCTATTTGATGAAGAAAATTGTTTTTCATTTAGGTCCATGCATCAAAGAACTCAGACTGTCAGAAAAGCAAGAAAAGTTGTAACAAAGTACAGTGAGATCAGTCCCTGCAGCCAACCTCCATGCTTTGTACTTGTGTATTATTGGCTATAGGGTTAACTTTGAAATAAAAAATAACTTTGAATTTAGCTTAGAATTAGTTGGTAATATTCAACAAATTAAGGGATTCCTTAAAGTTGCTTCTGAAGTTGATTCACCAGTTGATGAAAAGTCTTTTAGCTTCATCAGATTTTGGGTTGTACCATGTTGTCTGATGCTAGCAGCAAGGTTTTTATGTGTACTTTAACCAGGTATTCTTGACATTGTATAGTATATTCATAGGTTACTTTTTAGTACTTTTCTAATCACTGTTTGCCTTTCGTTAGCCAAGAAACAGTTGTAAATCTCTTAGTTTTTATTACCACTTTTGTGTCTTAAGTGATCTGATCAGCCACTATGTAAGTTTCCATACTTGAGGTCCATGTGGAAATAACTGAGTTAGTCTGTTTATTTAACATTTTTTATTGGCCCAACCCAAAATTTTGTTAAAAAAACAACAACTTGTATAACAACTCTTTTTCTTGCTTTTTATAAATACATTTAAAATATTTTACAAGAACATCTTTTCTGACAAAACTACTCTTTTTTCTTAAACACTGAATGCTTCTGTAATAAGTTTTTCTGCCTAATCTAAAGAAAAGGACATAATTAGAAAAACCTGCTTCAATATTTTTTTCCAGCCCTTTCAAAAAGCCAGAATATTCACCTGTTAAAGATAATAAGAATGCTTCATTGCTGTGTGTTTTTTGTTATATTGCAACAACATCTACTTCATTTACATCTTTGCTATAATCCAGGGGTGATGATTCCGGAGGATGTAAATGCAAAGGCATGATTAATTTAAAATTTGTTTAAAATAGTGTTGTGCCCAGCCACGGGATTAACAACCTGGTCTGAAATATACACAATAAAAGAGAGTGGTAGGAAACTCTGTATCTTTAATTACACGCATTAACCTACCCTTTGGTCCAACCCATGAAGGAGGAGCCACAGAATCCCTGTGATGTCATGGAGACACAAAACACTTCACCCAGCCACAACTCTTCCTCATTGACCTGTGCCAGCACAGCTGACACAGAGGGGGGGCAGGGCAGCACGCAAAACTGAAGGTCTATGAAACTCACCAGCAAGGAAAAAGAACCCTTGTATTGAAAGTTGACAACGATCTGGTGTTCCTGTACCTGCTGACTGAAAGATAACAAAAGTTAAGTAATGATCTGCTGTTCGAGCATCCAGCATTCATGCTAAAAGGGCAATTAAGACAATCTTGCCTTAAACCTTTATTTCTGAGCTTCTGAAGAAAAGGAATCTGAGCCAGAGACGGTGTCTCTAATTGAAGCAGTTTACCCACGGCCTGAAAAAGGAGGCATCGAAATCATAGCTCTGCACACCTGAAGCTTGCCTGATGCATGCCAATTCAGCATAGGCTGCCCCAGCTACTACTGAGAACAAGTGCCACAACTTCTTTGTTTGCCACAACTCTTCCTCATCGACCCATGCCAGTGCATCTAACACATTGGGGGGAACCCTTGGATCCAAACTCCCTGCTTTTTTCATGACTTTACCCCAGTGTTCCACTTGAAACACAGTGGTGGCAGTATCATGCTGTGGGAATGCTTTTCATCATCAAAGACCTTAAATAGCTGAAACCATGCAGCTAGAGAGAGAATAAAAGTTTATGTGTTAGAATTGGCCAGTCAAAGTCCAGACCTTAAATCCATTTGAGAATGTGCGGCAAGACTTGAAAGCTGTTATTTACTGACACTCTCTATCCGATGAATGAGCTTAAGGTATTTTGCGAAAATTAATGGGCAGAATTTCAGTGTTTAGATCTGCAAAGCTTCTAGAGACAAACCCTAAAAGACTTGTGGGTGTAATTACAGCGAAAGGTGATTCAACAAAGTACTAAGACCCAACGCCAAGGGGCGGGCCTGGGGGATCTGGGCCCACCCAAGAGATTACAACCCCTGTGTAAATTAAGTTGCAAATATGCAATGTATTCACCTAAAACAACCAGCAGAGGGTGCTAGGCTTTTAAATGGGATTTAAAGGCAGTAAAGAATTCAAGGCAGTATGCCAAAATGGGGTTACGTCTAGTAGGGCCCTGTCCCAATACACACACTACACCCTACGCCTCTCTTTGAAGTGTGTAGTTTGTACAAGTGCACGTAAGGGTTGAAGTGCGCAAGTGACAAGCGTGCAAAATTGGAGAATTGGGACAGTAGGGGTTATGTCATGAACTTGCACCTCTGCGACGTAAATGCAACATCCAAAAGGGTGGGGACCGGTGCTGTTTTTGCAGTCTTGCTGCTAAAAAAATATTTTAAAACTGCAACAAGCAATTGTTTTGAGGAGAAGAAAGTGCAGGAAGCGAAGGAGCCTGGAAAACCAGTAAAAAAATATATTTGTCAGCTTTCTAAAGTTTACGCAGTTCTTATTATTCTGATTTGATGGCTGATTACATTGATGGTTGTGATTGGTTTTTGCTCTAAAACGTCATCTGCAGCAGTGAATTGTGGGTAATATACTTCGGCGAAGTCCGCTTAGATGCACGCTTAGCCGAAGTGTGGATTGAGGGCACACATGGGGCGGGGCTAAGGACCACTGAAGAATTGGGACACACTACACACTCGAACCCATCAAATGGAACGTGCAATTCAGGGACACAAGGGTGGAAGTGCGAGTATTGGGACAGGGCCTAACTCACACTGAACGCAGTGCAGATGCGGTGTAGTCATGCTGCAGAAAGCCCCTCACACTGCGCTGCAGCCAGCTCGGCCCAGCTATGGCTCCGACTGGGGAAACAGCGCTCCGGAGATCAGAGGTTTACGTGGATTCACGTGCTTTTTGGGAGTTCACGCGAGAACTACCCCAAACATTTAGCAAGTCTCTCATAAACAAAGCCAGTATTTGGCCATATTTTGACTCTGTGTCACTGGTTATGAAGTAATGTTCACGTTTCGGAGCATGCAGGCAAAACAGGAGAGCAAAATCCCTGTCTGCTCCTTTCTGTTGCTATCCATCTAAATGAGTAAAAACAGCTATGGATTTCGTTTTCAATGCCAAAACTAATTATCTGTGCGCGTAACTATCCTTTTTCATCCTCAAATAGTGCCTTGTTCCCATCGTTTTTCTGTTTTTTGTCATTTTGTTTACACTAGTCAAGTTAGCGTATGTTGGTGGGTAGATTTTATTTTATTTAAATTTACCGGAATGCTCCCCTGTCTGGCTTCCTATTTTGCAAGTAAAATTCATGAGCTTGATACAGAAGCCGCTGCGGCGTCCGGCCACACTTCCTTCTTGCGGAAACATTTCGTTGAGCTGCAGGGCCTCGGTAACTGCAACAGCACTACACTGTGGTTGATGTGAGTGTACACATTGATTTTAATGATTTGGGTTCCTTGCGGCACCCGCACTGCAGCTGCACCGGAACTGCACCGCATTCAATGTGAGCCTGGCATTAGGGTTGGGGGCCTGCATCTTTTATGTTTTTTTTGGCTGCTTCCTTGAAAGGCCGCATTTTAGGCCGATTACGTCATTTAAAGATTCCTTCAAATGCGGCCGACAAATGCTTCCTTCTTTTCCCCAGATTTGAAGGATAGGTCCATCTATCCTTGGCCCACCCTATCCCATGATTCATTGCAGGTGGTAGTGGATTGTTCAAACGGATAGTAGTAATGGCAGAGGAGAGAGAGAAGCTGTGAATAAAGTTGTACATATTATAAGTTTTCTGTGAAACAAAATTAACTTTTAAAATGTTTTTAGCTGAGTTTTACCAATAAATTAAGTGGTATTTGTCAACAATATACCTTTTTTTGCATTATTTGTTCAAGTCTATGAATATAAAATTTCTTTTAAACATTTTAAATTGCTGATTATAGAGAGAGAAAAAAGTAAAAGATAACAAAACAAGAATATTCTGAATAAACTAAGCTTATATATCATCAGGAATATATAAAGGGTTCAGTAAAAACCATGTGCAGGTATATACAGCAGGGTTAATCTTCGGGATCCATCTTTATGGCTTCACAAGTCTGTGATTCACGCTGTCACGGTTGCTAGGTGACAGACGTTATGCTGAGGTGGGGACGGGAACAGCTGGTGAAGGCTACCGTCCAAATTCACAGCCAATCACTTCCGGCCTTCGTGGTTTTTGCGGCCACCCAGTCTACATAGACCAGTCCTTCGAATGATGCACCCCCTGAATTTGGACAAAGCACTCAGACACAATGGATAGCATTTAAGGTTTGTGCAAAAAATAAAAAATAAGAGTGGAAATGTTTAAAATGTTCAGTATTTTTTCAAAACATTTTCACGTCTGTTCAGGAGAAGTTCATGTACAGTTGCCTTCAGGTTTCTGGATTAAATGTGTTTTAAACACAATGATTATAATGCAGCGCTGATTAGTTTTAGATTTCTGCATCTCATGAGCTAAAGTTTATGCAAACCTGAGCATAATTACTCAACATTTACTGATGACTGATGCACACTTACATGTCACTGTTCAAGTCATTATTCTTTATTTTGCATCAATAAACACTATGATTATTTCATTTGAAAGGCTACATGCATGTTTAATTACGTATTTACATTAAATAAAAATACTATTTACTGAGACCTCCCACAATTAGCAACAGCCCCCCAGCTGAATTCCTCTGGAGTTGGGTCTGAAAGTACTGACTCAAGGATGCGGAATACAAATGGATGTCAAACTTTTTTAACATTTTATCTGAATCATTTATCATTTTTATTGCACTATTTTGTGCTGGTCTTTCACAGAAAATCCCAAGGAAACACAATAAAGTTTATGATTGTAAATGTATAACAATTCAATACTTTTGCAAAACACCATATTCTGCTGTTAAAAAAATAAACATGCTAGCTTTAATTATTTAAAACACCCTAAATATGATAATTCACCACTTTAACAGATTGCTTTATGTGAAAAGAAATATTGCTTTATTTGATGAAATTAGGAAATGTTGCCTTGAGCTTCTCATTTTCCTACCGTAGACAGGATTTTAATAAATCTTACTATTTGTTGACGTATGAGACCTACTAACTGCTCTTTTGACTGTATTCATTTTAGATTGATGAAAGAGGTTTTTACTAATGTTGGTCATCACTTATAATTTGTATTAACTTCTGTCTTAGCTAAGGAACTGTGCCAATCGCTTTTAAACCTACTGTTGTTAGGCCTCTTCCCAAATTAAACAATACCTTGACTCGTCAATTTTATCCAATTTTGGACCTATTTCTTATTTACCTTTTTCTATCAAAGCTTTAGAAAAAAAAATGTTTTTATACAACTGCAACCATTTTTAAAAATAAAATGGCATGAAAAATGTCAGTAGAGCTTTAGATCAAGGCATAGTACTGAGACTGTGCTGATAAAGATACATAATGACATAGCCAGGTATCTTTTTTTTAAATATTTTTTTTGTGGCACGAGACGTCTATATTTTTTCATTTTTCCAACAGTGGGTAGGCAGGAAAGAGGGCAAAGAGAGGGAGAGACATTCGGCAAAGGTTGCTGGGTCCAGCACTCGAACCCAGGACAGCCGAATCAAGGACTATAGCCTCTGCACATGGTCGCGTGCTTAACCCCTACACCACCAGCGCCGCACCATAGCTATGTCTCTTGACAATAGGTTCCACAGAGCTCTGGCTCTGTTGGATCTTACAGCATCCTTTGACGTGGTGGACCTTCGGTCTTGTTTGAACCACTATTTTAGTGTTTGTGGTGCTACACTGAAGTGGTTTACTTCTTGTCTGACAGATATAACCTTTTCTATCATGATCAGTAATCTATCCTCCCCCAGTGCTCCACCTCTGTGTGGGGTCCCACTAGGCTCCATTCCTGGTCCCCTTCTCTTTTCACTTTATATGCTGCCACTCAGGGAAATTATAACTGCATACCAACTGTCATTTCACTATAATACAAATGACAAATATTTTCTTGTCTTATAAGCCAGTTTGCTGTAATTCTCTTCTGCCTCTCCTAGACTGCATGACTGCTGTCAAACAGTGGCCAAGTAAAACTTTTCTGAATGTATTTTATTTGGTGACAATGCCACCATATATGTCAGTGCTTTGCCTCTTTAAATAAATAACACTGTTAGAAACCTAGGTGTAATATAGGGAGAATTCAATAAATAAATAAATAACTCTGGCGTCAAATAAAGTTTTTAATCATCTGCATCTTCTGCCCAAAGTTAAACCTTTTTTAAGTCACCCACGACTTGGAGAATGCCGTTCTTAGCTCTAGACTCGACTATTGTAATGGACTCTGTATTGGTGTCTCTCAGCCTTCCCTTAAACATCTTTAACTTGTCCAGAACCTTTCTTTAGACATGAGCACATCACCCCTGTCTTACCCTCTTTACACTGGCTTCCTGTTTTAACAATTGATTTTAAACTTTTATTGTTTGTTTTTAAAGCTCTTATAGGCTTGGCCCCATCTTATTTATTGGAACATTTACGTCATTCTGTACATCACAAATCCCTAAGGTCATCAAATTAACTTTCATTAGATGTTCCAAGGACCAGACTAAAGCATTAGAGCGACCGGGCATTTGCAGTGGCAGCACCCCGACTTTGGAAGCAACTTTCTTCAGAACTTTGATCCACCACTGACCCAGGCATCTTTAAGTCTAACCTTAAGACTTATTTTTTCAGGCTTTTAATACCAAGTGACATGATGGTATTTTACTTATGATTCTTATTTTCCATTGGGTACAATTTCCAGATGCCTGATGGTGCCACGTTCTTCTGTTCCAACAGTTAGCTTGCGTGGGTTCTCACTGGGTACTCCGGCTTTATCCCAGAGTTCAAAGACATGCCTCTCTATATTGCCCTTAGGTGCAGGGTTGTTTGTGTGTTGCCCTGCGGTGGACTGGCGACCTGTCCAGGGTGTACCCCACCTCCTGCCCATAGACTGCTGGAGATAGGCACCAGCTCCCCCGCGACCCACTATGGAAGAAGTGGTATAGAAAATGACTGACAGACTGAAATGAATGTTAATATATCACATGCAGTCTCAATAAAATGCACTGAAGTTCATTTTTGGAACGTGACAAAGTGTATAAAGACAGTTCAAATGGTATGCATAGGTTTGCAAGGCATGATGTCATGACTTTGGCACACTAAAAAAATCCTTAGGAGTTCAGACTACATCTAGGTTACAAAGCATCGAAGGTAAAACTATCTTTGATGCAGTTCTTTTTTGGTCACAAGAACTGAAGGAGCAAAACACACGCCTGCACACAGACACACACATTGAGTGGGTGCTGCTTTGGTACTGTTAGTTGGTGGAGGAACAACAACAAGGGCGATGACAGTTACCAGCATATAGTTTCGTGTGTGAGTATTCTTGGATAATATAACAGGAAACATCGTGATTCACTGGGAGGGAGGCAGCTTTGATGAGTGTGCTGATGGGATCCACGGCTTTTATCAGCATTGCCAGTTATGAATACCCCTCATTACCAGAGGATGACGGAGTCAGTCACACTTCACTTGTGTTTTATCTTAAATCAGATGCCTTTTATTTTATCATGTCTCACTTGCTCTGAAAGGTTTTTCATGGCAGATATAAGGCAATGGATCAGAATGTTTCCAAGCTGAGGACGGAGGGCTAAAACTTGATTTATTCCTTCTTTTAACTAACTGAAGAGAAATTTTACAGGTGCTGGAATAATAGCTTTCGATGAGCCCAAAAAGAATTATAGTTGTAATCATCTCTGTTTTCAGACTAATGGTGTTTCTGTGGGGGCTTTGCATGCTAATTAAGTAGTCCACCAATAGGAAGGGCAAGAGTAATTATTTTCTTGATTGAGGTCAGAACCCTCACATTTAATCCCGAGGTCTATCCCAAGCTTCCTGACACACGAACAGCAAAAATCAGTAAATATTTTCCCAGCACGATATATTCACTTCCACAGCAGACGCTCTTACAAATGAGGATTATTTTCCTCAGCAAGACAGATTTTTCAATAGGAAGTCAAGCCTTAGAGATCCAGACAGAGGTTTACTCATCATGGACCCATTGAGCTCCCTTTTTTAGGATGGAATGGGTATAAAACATTGAAAATCAGTAATTGGTAACAACAACATACAGGCTGAAATATTTACCCCTAGTAATCTTTGCTTATAACATGTTGCTGAGAAACTACACATATCTTTGTCACCATCGACAAGCTTCTCGTTTAATTCTAGAAGAATATTTTACCCATTTTCTTGTCAGAGGTCATAGAGTCTGAACCCACGCTGTCACATTTCGATTAAATTCGTTGGAATTAGGACTGGCTCAACAATATAAGGAAAACATATAATTGCCATAATATAGTTAAATATTGTGTGAATGATACCAATGAATCCACATTTTCCAGAGTTTCGTCTCTCTCTTTACTGTCATCAGAATTCCCTACCACTCTCCTCCAGCTTTCGGATCTTGGTGAATGAAAACTATGTAAGGTGTGGGCACTGCATCCAAAAAAGGCTTTTGTGATGGCATTATTGCACATTTTCTGGAATACAAGCGGCACTGTCCACAGTGAAGTTTAGAATTCTCAGAATGGACTAAGAAGGTGCTGATCAAGAAAGAAACTCCCTCCTACAAAATTGTTACCATCATGCTTGACCAAAATTTGCAATCAACCTTGTAAACAAGCCAAATACCTTGAGGAGAAAAGATTTATGGGGAAGGGAGAGTGATCTTTTTGCCCAAAACAACAGGAAGGATGTATGAAGGATTCAAATTGAGGCTTTCAAAGAACACTGAATGATGCTGCCACTTCCGTATTTCACTGCTGTGATGGTGTTCTAAGTCTTTCAAGCTACCCCATTTTTCCTCCACAACACATTTCTCCAAACATGAAGGGTATAAATTTAGAGAGCATTTCTAAACTGTAACTTTGCCTTTTGGAGTAATGGCTTCCTCCTCACTGGATGACCTTCCAGCCCGTGTCAGTGCAGGTTCGTTTCACTCTGGATAATGACGATGTCCTATCAACTTGAGCCAGCATCTTCACAAGGATTTTTGCTTTTGTTTTCAGGTTGATCAACACATTTCACTAACGTTCATCTCTAGAACATCTCTGAAACCTGTCCCCTTCCTGAACAGAATGATGGCTGCACATTCCCAGGGTTTTTATACCTGTAGCTAACTGTTGGAACAGATGAACGTGGCACCATCAGGCATCTGGAAATTGTACCCAATGACGAACCAGACTTGTGGAAGTCCACAATTCTCCTCCTGATATTTTGGCTGATTTATTTAGATTTTTCCTGTGTTTGAGGTTTCTTAAATGTTATGAATCCACCTAACAGTAGCCAACAGTTGAGATTTCCCAAATTTGTTCAAAGCAATAGTAACCTTAGTTTATGTAAAGCTTTGAGGAAAGTGATAAACATTTTATTAAAAACTATCTTTCTCATTAGTTTGATATTTAAAACACGACAAATGTTGGTGATCCTAACTGACCTACAACAGGAAAAGTTATCTTTTAAAATATCTGTCATCTATCAGACAGTGAGAAAAAAGGGTTTATAGTCTTTTTATACAGTATAAATAACTATCTGCTTTCAACTGTATATGTGCCACTGAAAAGCCAGTATTAAAAGGAAAGTTATGCAATGGGCTCCATATATACAGACACATGATACACTGCTGTATGTGTGGCTGAATGCTTACACTCTGAAATAAAAGTTCCCTGAGTGCCAAGTGGTTGACGCTGCAGATTTCCTGAGCTGAGGTGTAATTCTTCCTTCCTGTGGAATTACGTTGGCTTCTTTGGATGGAAATGTGGTCCTTCTTTCCTTGGAAAAAAATTCATTTTCTGTCCCGTTGTTAATAACAATCGGCTTTATCTTGACAGATGAAAGCCAGAGCAGCCATAAACCACTGTATGGATCGCACGCTGAGTTTCACATCATTGGATTTGATTGTGCAGTAGGGCTGTAAAACACATCAGCCGGATAAGAAGGAGAGGGAACACGGGCTTTCGGATGCAGCTATCTGTTAGAGTTGTAGGAATAGTCGACAGAAAGCTCATGAGCCATCAGTCGACAGTTTTTAACCCCCTCCTCCACTAACACTGTGAAAAAAGAAAACTTGCTGTGAAAAAAAAGCTTGCTCTCTGATTTGCTTTGCTCTTTATTTTTATAATGTCATTAGAGTGTGTGTATGTTGGAGGTGTAGTTAGTTTTTTCAGTTTCTTACAGCCATTAGAGAAACAATTATGTGCTGATTTAAGAATTTGTATATGATGATGTCTCATTACTTGAAAATATAGTTCATTACAGGGAGATCTCTACAGGCACATGAAATATAAGCTTTTAATGTCTAGTTTTTGTGGAATTATAAGCTTAAATTTTCCCTTCAGTTTTTGCAACAGAGCATGTTGAATAATTTGGAAATGCGTTGTTTCATCTTTATTTTTAAAAACATTCTGCCTTCTCTTTTTTGTGTGAAAGAGATCAGTTGCACAACTTAATTCACAGAAATCAATAAATGCGTATTATTTCCTATGGTTTTAATGTGCTGATCTGGCTGCTCACAGCAATTACGCATTTCCAGTGGGGGCTATTTATGTTTTTAATCCTTGCATGTTGTTAATTAAAGACAAAAGCTCATTTTCCTTACTACTGGATGTGGTTTGGCTCATCTCCAAGGTGCCAATAATTTATACTACATACAGTCTCTTGCAAAAATTTTCGCACCCCATAAGCTCTTTCACATTTTGTCATGTTACACAAACACAAACTTCGATGTATGTAAGGAATGTTTTTGACAGATCAACACAAAGTAGCACATAACTGAAAAGTAGAAGAATAAAAAACTCTTCATAAAAACAATTCTGAAAGAAATCTGAAAGATTTGTTTTTATAATGCCATGGATTTGTATTCAGCCCTCTTTGCTTTGACAGCCCTACATAAAATACAGTGAACCCAACTGCTGTGAGATGTCACTTAATCCACTTGTGTGATTTAATCTCGTTATGAACCAAAATTTTCTTTGAAGGCCTTAAAGGTTTGTTAGAGAACATTAGTGAACAAGCGGTATCATGAAGAAGCAGGGTTAGGTTATAAAACAATATACACAGCTGTGAACATGCCACAGAGCTCTGTTCAGTCCATCATCTGAAAATGTGAAGAATATGACACAACGGCAGACCTACCAAGACATGAGCATCCAGCTAAACTGACTTAGGCACCAGCTCCACAGACTGAAATGAATGTTAATATATCACATGCAGTCTCAAAAAAATGCATTGAAGTTCATGACTGGAACATGACAAAATGTATAAAGACAGTTCAAAGAGTATGCATAGTTTTGCAAGGCATGATATCATGACTTTGGCATACTAAAAAAAACCCTAGGAGTTCAGATTACTGCTAGGTTACAAAACATGGAAGGTAAAACTATCTAGCAGTTCCACTATGGAATAAGTGGTAGAAAATGACTGACTGGCTATTACTATAATGAGCTGTGGTTGCCACTAAATACATCTTGTTTTAATTAGTACCGTGTTCTTTTCAGTGATGTTGCGTTTGTTGTTTGTCCCAGTGTTTTTTTTTCCTTTTTGCAGGAGTGAAGCAGACTTCTAGGGTGTTATCTTGAATTCTCTTAATTTTCTCCAATATGTATTCTCCTTCTCTCCCTCTTATTTTTGCCCCACCTCTCTCCCTTTCTTTCTTCTTTGTTTTCTTTCATTTCCGTCTCTGTGTCCACTGCATTTGAAATAATACCAAAGCAATTTCTAATAAATTTTTTTTATATATATATCTCAAGTGGAGCATTATAGCCAAAGCCGTATTGCTCCACTTTTGAAATAAATCTGTTGGGTTTCTTCTTGGGACTCAGATAATTCTGATAATTTGTTCATGCAACAAAACATTTGCATGAACACTAACACTTCAGCTTCAAGGTTTTGTGAAGTTAAGCATGACCGTCCCTTTCCTCAAGGTAATCACTGCCACTAGACCACCAGAGGAGCATTTATGTACACTAGACAGCTGGTGGATAGCAGCGATATCAATGAAAGACAGGCCTCACAAGGACTGCTTGTGCCTCTGGGCTGCTTATCTCGGCCTCACGGTGGACCCAATTCATCCATCACTATCAGACCTTACGCAGGTTCCCATGGCCCGGCTTTCTCACCTTCACAGGGGGCCGAGGCTATCAACAGCTCAAGATGAGAAAACACTTGAAGCGTTGAACTTCGACACCATGAAAGTTTTTGCAAGAGCCTTTTTTGATCATCGGGGACTAAATTGTCTTAACCGCCGTTGGCTGCTGATCTGTGAAAGCTGGCCACAGATAGCACACATAGCTTTATACAAAGCACTGATAAGGATGTTTCAACAAGAGCGCAATGAACAGGTTGTATTCTTAAAATGTTTCATTACTTGTGTAAAGGGGGGGGATGCATGGTTATTTCTGCATGCCCCCATGGATGGATGGACGGACGAATGAATGATGGATGGATGGATGGATGAATGGATGGATGGACGGATGGATGGATGGATGGATGGAAGGGTTGACGGACGGACAGAGGACTGACGGATAGAAGGACGGATGGATGAATGGGTAGATGGACAGACGGATGAACAGATGGATGAATGGTTGGATGGATGGATGGATGGATGGACGGACGGATGAATGGATGGATGGACAGACGAATGGATGGATGGATGTTTGGATGGATGGATGGATGGAGAGATGGATGGATGGATAAATGGATGGCCGCATGGATGGATGGATGGATGGTCGCATGGATGGATGGACGGATGGATGACCGCATGGCTGGATGGATTCCCTTTGCTATAGTGGAAGCCACAGTAAGCACTAATGTAGCTACAGACAAAGTTTGGTCACTTAGCACTGATCAGGATCAAGTTCAATTGTGTGTAAAATTAAGATGCTTTTAAACATGAATTAAACCATCCATCATCTTCTGCTTATTTGAGATCGGATCAAGGATGAGGGAAACCCATACATCCATCTCCTTAGCAACACTCAGCTGCTCCTTGGATGAATGGGGGAGGGGTTCCCAAAACGTTTCCAGGTTAGAGCCCCTCAAAATCCCCCACAGAATCCTCTCTTGCAGGATGTGCCTGTGGACCTAACCCCTGTAGACACAGGTAGACAGGTCTAAATTAGATGCAGTGGTAGCTGGGAGGCAGGAAAGGAAATGCACCTACGAATACTGATTCTTCTTGCTGTTTTAACATCTTTGCACAAATTCTGACCAGTGTTCTAATGGTCATTTTTGTACATTTGTTCAAGTGTTTCGTATATTTTAAGAGTGTTTAGCCCAGGTAAGAAGCAAGTTAGGATCACTAGTCTAAGCCAAAGTTGTCAAATGGTGGTACAAACGCCACCCTGACTGTTCCTCTTGTTTCAGTGACCTATATACTACTTTTTGGTAACTATTGGCACTGAGATTTTTTTTAAATATCACTAGCAAATACTTAGATGATTTTCTTTAGCTACAGGTTACACCCAGCCTCAACAGTGTGTAACGTGGTTAGAAGCAAAACATACATTGTTGTAAAAACATTTCCTAGCTTTTCTGTCACACTTTAATATTTCGGATCATAAAACTATTATAATAATATCCAACTGAGATAGAGTAAATGAGTAAATACAAATTTTGGTTTCAAATATTAAGGGGAAAAAAGTTATTGTGATTAATTGGGACAGTGGCCTGTCTTCCTAGGAGTAGCTGGCCTAACAGAATTGCTCCAGATTGCATAGACAACTGATCTGGCAGACAAAATCCACCTGGCTAATGTCCGCTCCCTGCCAAACAAAATAAACAAACTGCTTGTTTCATTGAAACTTGGCTCCGCGAGCACACCCCTGACTGCGCACTACAGATGCCCGAGCTTCCAGCTGTTTCGAGCGAACCGCAGTGTGAAGCTCTCAGGGGGGAAAAAAGAGAAGAGGTAGAGTCTGCTTTTATATAAAAGAAGGTTGGTGGGCTGATGTCACAGTGGTACAGAAGACATACAGTCCTTACCTGGAGTCATTTTTGGGGCGGTAAACCTGTTTATTACCAGAGGGAGTTCTCCTCATTTGTTCTGGCTGGAGTTTACATCTCACCACAAGTCTGCACACCAGAGGCTGAAAAACTGCTTACTAACAGATGTGGCTGAAAAACACCCATGATCTTTCATTGTTGTTCTTTGGGATTTTAACAGCCCAAACATCTACAATGAAGTTCCAAAATACAGACAGCATATTAAGTGTCCCAACAGGGATAGAAATACACTGGACCGCTGTTACACAGCTTTAAAAGATGCATACTGGGCTTTTACCAGGGTTGCTTTAAGACTGTCTGCTTCATCTAATTCCAACCTAAAGCTAGAAATAAAAACCTTTAAGCCTTTAGTTCGAACTGTTAGAAAGTAGACGGAGAGGGCAGATGTTATAGGCCTGCTTTGACGGCATAGATTAGAGTGCTTTTAAAGCATCAGCCACTGACCTGAATGAACGTCCAGAAACAATCACTTCTTAGTGAGGTTTTTGTGAGGACATGTGTGTGCAGACCGAGACCATCTGCACAGCAGGTAAGAGAGGCGACAGAGAGAAGCCACAAAACAGCTTCGAAGATGATGGCCTGACATTAGCTTGGAATGGTCTGAAACACATCACTAACTACAGGACACCCCCCTCCCACCCTGAGCAGAATCCATGGCAGACAACCTTAAAATCTTCTACTGCAGGTTTGAAAAGCAGCCGTTCACACCTACCACCAACTCATCTACGTCTCTCTCTGACACAAAAGCTCTACATGCACCAACCACCCTCTTCTCTTCAGACCTCCTACCTAGACATAGGATCCCAGCGGAAGATGTAAATATGCTCTTTCATTGTCAGAAGACTAGAAGAGCTCCAGGACCTGACAGTGTCTCCCCCTCATGCCCGAGATCCTGTGCTGACTAATGGCCCTTCTACATTAGTACCTACTCAGCTCAACTCGACTCTTCACAGGTTGGGTGATTCTCCATTACAATTGAGTACCACCTCAATGTTGGTGGGGTTGTCAAACCAAGGCGGCCCCATAGTCCGGAAAGTGAGATGACAGGATTTCTGTGCAACACAAACACGATGAAACAAATGGAAGCAATGTTAAACCTGCTGCTTATTCAATAGCTTTTTGTCAGACTCAAAGACTGAAAAGAAGACAGTGAGGGCAGGCTGCGGACAGCAAGTCCAAACAGGAGACAGTGGGAAGCCATAGAGTGATATCAAACCGAAGGATGCGAGCTAGACAACGTGTGAGGGTGAGCTAATGGTACCTAATGTTAGCTTGCTATAGTTGTCATGTACAGAATAAATGATCGCAGAACTTTAGGATGTCTGATCAAATGTATAGTTTCCTGTGCAAGAAACTGCTTTTAGCTCTGGAGCGACAAGATACAACTTATGTGTGCCCTTAGGGAAGAGAGAGCCCATCGCACTGTGGAAGCAAGCTACAGGCTCAGAATACAAACATTTTGAGAATCTTTTTGGAGTCAGCATCACAACTTTGTGGAGGTGTGTGCAGGACTTTTGTACTACTGCAGATATAAAAATATTCTTGTTGCCTTCCCAGGCCTGAGCCCAAACATGTATCCTTGTATCTCATCATAGAATTTGACAATAAACCTCTGTGTGTCTTAAAAATTTCTCTATTTGTTTTGTACACATTACAGTGACTTTATGAGACATGGAATGCTAAAAGCAAAAGAAAAATAAGAATAATCCAACATGATTTGGTCAGCTTAATTATGAACAATTAATAAAAAACCCCAAAAAGAATTAAATTCCATTAAACGCCAGCCCAGTATTAGGAAATACAAATTCTAGTATGGAACAGAATACCCTAATATAAAGAGTAAAGAGTACCATTTTTTCTACACAGACAAATCTAGGAATAGAGATGTGTGATCACTTCACCCATTAACAAAATTTACTTATTTAGGTTACCCTTTCTTGAAAATGATCCATCAATGCATAATAATATCAATGACGTCATGTTTTTGGCCTGACTCAGCTTGCTTGAAAACCCGGCAACGTGTTGAGTAGATACTAGTGGAAAAGGACCACAACTGGTCCCCATTTTCACTCAGATATTAGAAAGCTTCTTTTGCTGTGTTAGGTTCTTTCTTGCTTCAAGCATTCTACCATCATCCTGGTCTCCAAAAAAAGCATCTTTATGGGGTGAAATGACTACAGGCCTGTGGTCATTAAATCCTTTAATTCACCAGTGTTAACGCATGTGAAGGACGTCACAGACCTCCTGCTGGACCCCATGCAGTTCCTTTATTGGGCAAACAGGTTGGCAGATGATGCAATTAACTTCATCCTGCACCACCTATACCACCCAGGGACGTACGCCAGATTTCTGCTTGTGGACTTCAGCTCAGCTTTCAAACCATCAATCCAGACATCCTCCACCAGAAGCTCAACCAGCTTACAGTACCGGCCCCTATGGTTGGTGGATCACCAGCTTCTGGACTGAAAGGCAGCAGTAGGTGAGGCTGGAGGGCATGTTCTCACGCACTTAAACCATCAGCACTGTCGTCCCCCAGGGATGCATTCTGTCCTCATGCCTCTTCTCTCTCTACACAAATGATTGCACCCTAGTGGACCCGTCTGTGAAACTCTTAATGTTTGGAGATGAAACCACTGTTGTTAATCTGATCCAGGACAGTGACGAGTCTGCATAAAGACAGGAGGTGGATCGACTGGTTCACTGGTGCAGTAAGAACCACCTGGAGCTTAACTTGCTCAAGACAGTGGAGATGGCGATGGACTTCCAGAGAACAACCCCCACTCCCTCCCTTACCACCCACAAAAACACTGTGTCTGCTATTGATTACTTCCAGTTCCTAGGAACCACCCTTTCTTATCCCTCACACAGACACTGTTCAGAAAAATACCCAACAGAGACTGTACTTCCTGCAGCAACTCAAGAAGTACAACCTTCCACAGGAGCTGCTGGTCATCTTCTACACTGCCATAATTCAGTCTTTCCTGTCTTCGTCAATCTCAGTGTTGTTTGGCTCATCCGCAAAACAGGACAGGTCCAGACTGCAATGAACAATTAGGTCTGCAGAGAGAATCATCAGGGCCGACCTTCCTTCCATCCAGGACTTGTACAGGTCTAGGTTCAGGAAAGGGCAGCTAACCTCTCTGCAGACCCCACACATCCTGGACACAAACTGGTTAGACTTTTACCTTCAGGTCTGTGCTACAGAGCGCTATTTGCAAAAACAAGGCACCACAGAAACAGTTTTTTTCCCCAGTCTCCTTTTCCATATTAACTGTAGTTTATGGGGGCTCTCGTTTTGCATTAGAAGGAATTTTGCGCGCAACTCAGCAAGCTCTACTGACCCTCTTCCAAACCTACTCCCCACGCTGTGTAACGTCCACTGTTGACAACTCATGCTTGATTTGCAAAACTGGTGGAAATGCGCATCAGTGCTCAACAAAGCACCAAAGTGCGAAGGCATGGGAACCGAACTGGTTCAAGAACAAGAGTTCCTTCGGTGCCCAGTGCCATGCATATTTGCATGAATTCAACCTTCTCGTCCTCTTTTGTAAAAACCCTATATATGTAGATCTTTAGAAAAAAATATTTGTAATTTTTCCTATTTATATTTAAAATGTCTTCATTGAGAGCAAAGTGAAACCTAAGTCAAATCCCTTGTTTGGCGTATAAAGCTGATTTTGATCCAGTTTCCATGATTCAACAATAAAGGAACTGGGAAACAATGGGATCCATGGTAGTGTTCCAGGATGAAGAAAAAACAACACTTTTGAGCAAGAGGAACTCAAAGGGTTTTAAATTAATTGAAAATTGTGGTTTGATGGAAATAAGTTATCGTTTAATCCAAACCAAAACAAAAGAAATGCTATTTGTGAACCTTAGATCACATCTAGAAATCCAAATACAGCTAAATGGAGTGGTGTGAATATTAAAAGGGGTACATAAATCCAAATTTCTTACAACAATAATAAAAAGGTATAATAATAATAATAATAATAATAATAAGCCTTTATTTATCCAGATAAAACCTTATTGAGATTTAAAATCTCTTTTCCAAGAGGAATCTGGCAAGACAGCAGCACTATATACAGGTATCAACAATTAGATTTATTCAGTGACATACATTCATATAGTTTTAAAAGCATAAAAAATATTATTGATGATGAAATAAACTGGAAACCTCAAATTAGATATCTGCAAAGTAAACTGTCAAAACATCTTTTCATTCTGAACGAAGCCAAAAAGGTCCTGAAAGATAAAGCCCTCCACTTTCTTTACTGTTCCTAGTTTTATCTTAATTGAGTTATTGTGCAGAGATTTTGGGCAATATTTACAAAACTTCACTACAGTCATTAATAAAATTGCAAAAACCAACAATGGGTGTAATTAATAGGGTCAAACAGCTATTATCTTGTTTAAAGCCAAAAATATTTTTTTACCTGTAAACATTCAAAAGCTTTTTCTTTTTAAACGGAAGTACTGTATAACTAAAGGGACAAATATGAGTTTAAAAGCTGCAGTCAGAACTCCAAGAAAGAGCCTGTGTATATTGGTGCATGGGGTGAAACTATATGAAACATGTTAAATGTGGAGCTCAAGCAAAGTCCAATCATAAAACAGTTTAAAGCATTATTTAAGAAGATGGTCATCACAGCATATTAATGTGAGAAATATCTATTCAGTTATTACTGTTATTATTATTGTTGTTAATATTAGTGATTGACATTTTTTATTGTAAATATCATTAGCACTTTATATTGACACACAGATAATTATGAGTGAAATTACTGATGCTTGCTTATACTGGCATGCAAATATGGAAAGCACAGATATATTAGATGATGTCATTTATTATGAAAGTTGAAAGTTATAATTAAACTAATATCTATAGGACGAGGAAGTGATCAGAATTTTGTTCCTCAAAAAAAAGTTTAAAAATACGTTTATACTTCTACCTACTCCATAAAATGTGTAGATTTTAAGGAGCTTTAGTTGTTTTTCATTTGTTTTTGTTTTATATTTTTTTTCTTTTGTAATTTTGTTTGTCCTTTGGTTATACTTTCAATAAATTCAAATTCAAATCTGTATGATCTGCATGTCTTTTCTGAAGACATGTCCTCTGACATAAAACTAACATGACTTTAAAGGAATGAACATCATACCTACTGTCAAACATGGTGGTGGCAGTGTGATGGTTTGGGGCTGCTTACTGCTTCAAGACCTGGATGACTTGTGACAACTAATGGAACCACCAATTCTTTTCTCTAGCTAAAAATCATGAAGAAAAATGTCTGAAGTGCAAGTGGTTTAGGGCAGGAATTTATTTGGACTGGCTTTTTATAATTCTGGGCTTAAATGTGACTGAGATACTGTGGCATGACCTTGAATATTCAGTTCATGCTCAAAACCTTTTAATGCAGCTGACTTAAAACAATTCTGCCAGGAAAAGTGGGTGAGCATTTTAAATGGCAGTTGTTGCTGCCTATGGTTATTAGGTCAAGGAAATTACTTTTCACACAGGGCCATTTTAGTTTAAATAAAACAGCTTTTTGCATTTACTGAGATTATCTTTCTCTGATATTAAAAATAGTTTGATGATCTGAAAAAGAAAACAGAAGAAGTATTTGGGGGGTCAATACTTTTTCACAGCCCTTATAAAAAGAGAAAAAAAAATCCCACTTCCACCTTATATAGTGCTTTGCATTTATTTTCATCTAGTGAGGTTATCAGGAGCCCTTTGGGTCAAAAGTGATTCAAGACTTTGTGTTTTACAATAATTATCTTAGTAAAATCAGTAATTAAGTATTCATCTTGATTAAGACCTCAGTAAAGCTCTGGGGCTTTTATCTTGAAATGTCTTGTATGACTAACGTGTCACCAGCCTGTCTCCTTCCATTGACTTTACTGCTCTACGGAATTCATTATTTCATTTAGAAAGATAGTACTGTCTCACATCAAGGTGTGGCATCATTACAAAATACAAAAACCTTGTTAGTTTAACCTTTCCCAACACAAACAACCTGATCGACCCACGATGATGTCCATGGCGCCGCTTTTCACACTCTTGCTCACCTTCCATTCTTGGAGAAAGCATCTGATTGGAAACTCCATTGTCTCCCTGACCTTAACAGCAGGTCAGTGTTGGTTATGGCTTCAACAAACATCTTAAACACAGAGGTTCTAGATCAATCCCCATAGTGGGTGCTGCGCATTTTTAGAGCCCCCATTAGCTGGCTCAATGAGGATGAAACTGGTGGCGTAGGCGATGCCTCCTTACGTCACTGCGGCCCACTGGTTTGTGTGCCTGCGTAACAGAACGGGGGAATCCACCTCTTTCCCCTGCTCTCCTGTGGTATGAATGGTGATGTACAGGAGAAGGGAGGGGGGTGAGGGAACTGGAGGGTTGAGCCAGGAGGGAAGGGGTGTGCCATTATAAGAAGCCTCAGAGGAGGCACGCGTTTAGTTGTTGAAACCCTGAGCCTAAGGATACGAGCTGAGCCACCAATCTCCCAGTGCCTGCAGAAGGGAGGACTCAGAGAAATCCTTACGTCACTGTCACAGGTAAGGAGAAAACTTTCTTTCATGCGTGAGTGAGCCTACCTGTGTGGAGGGATGTGGGAGTTTGCCTGAAATATTGAAAAAATGTGTTTAAAGATGAGAAAATTCTTGATCACTCAATAAGATTAGTCTTCTGTATGCACAATTCAGGTGATAAATTATTTTTTACCCAGTCTGTCTTCTCTCTTTTATCTCCGACTGGCTTTATGATTTTGATATGCGACCCCTGAGGTGGTTCTGTAAACAGCCCTTCTTGTCTAAAGGAAGATCTTTTTTTTCCACTACTGTTTGTGTCCCTGTGGCTCTAAAGGTATCACAGTCATCATCATTATTACGCACACTGCACCTGATTACCACTTCATTAAAGGGAAAAAAGTCATGATGAGAAAGTACAGAGCTGCAACCTGTTCAGGGCACACACAGAATCTACGAATGGATGAATAGGATTAGAAGGAATTTTGAAATCATTTAAATTTCCTGACATTTCCTGTTTTCCTGATGGATTAACCAAAAGAGCACCAGCAGAAGTCAATGAGCTACTTACTATGCCTCTCCTGAATCAATTTATTCATAGCCTGTTGTGGCTAATCATGGATTATCGCACGTCAGATTGAACGCACAAAGAGTCTCCAACAAAAGCTTGTTCATTGTTCCCGGAGCAGCTCCGGTGTCAACCTGTAGTCCGGGAAAAGAGAAAGAAAAGAAGAGCTTAGGAAGTGGATCTGCTGTTATTATGCTAAACACATAATAATGATGATTGTAATGATAATGGTAATGAATGTGTATAATCTGTTCCCATTATCAATAAAGACGAAACTCACGCAGACCGGGAGAAAATGGGTGCCTAATGTGCCATTCTCGGATAAATGACTCCACATTAGGGGAATGTTTTATGAAGACTGGAATGTTTACAGGATAGAAACAAATGTAGTATTTTGGAAGTACATTTGGTTAACTGAATTTATTTATTTAGTTTGCTTTCTGTTCGGTGACTGCATAGAAAACATGAAGTGAAATCTCTTCTTGGATTGTAGACTGTTTTTGAAAATATTCTTCAGAACTAAAGATGTTTCTATTTGATAAATTTCAAAAGAATATTTTTGTCTGTGGTCTGATTTATGAAAACTGATTTGTGCTGATTACCAGTAAAAAAAAAATCATAACACTGTTACTATGGTCTAAGGTTCTTGTAATAATAAGGCAGACAAAGAGAGAGAGAGAGTATCTGTGTTTCTTCAGCTCTAAGGAGAGTAGAGTTTGCAGTGCCCCCTTCCCCAACCTGTTACTGTGCAGTGCTTGTTTGCTTGCTGATAGTATTCTTCTACACTTTCCCATACTTACAACAAAAAAATCTGGCTTTTGAAAAGGTTTTTGGTTGAGACGAACACGGACAGTCAGGGTGTGGAAAATAAAGGGCTGCCACTGATCACTCTCATTGAGATAAAACCGTTTTAAAACTACAGTTTCCAAGCCACAAGATGCATGTCGGCCACTCAACCTGCTGTAGGCTGACTACTACTGCAGATAAGCTGACTAATAACCAACTTTCAGCTTCTTTAATGCTCATAATTGATGTATAGAGAAAAGGATGGCAAAAAAATTTCTTTGTAAAAACTACTTGAAAACAACCATATTTTGATGAAATCTTTGTATTTAAATAATAAATGAAGGTTAATGATAGTTAGAATCAATGTTTTATGTTTTACAGCAAATCTCTGAGTTCACATCGGGAAGCTATCATAGTTTTACTCAAGGTTATCATCCTTAATCCCATATTGGCCCATGCTTACTGATTTCCGTAGCGATCCCAAACACCAGATATGCTATCACCTGTTGGTCCACTCCGCCACTGCCTCTCACCCCCTTGCATTCTGCAGTTCAACGCTTCCCCACTGGCCTCTCTGTCGACACCTCGGCAAAACTAAGGAGCTTGTCTTGGGCGAGCAAGATTGCCTTCTCTGGGCTCCGTGTCCAATGAATTGGTGCAGGTGTCAATGGATCTTAACAGCAACCAGATCAATGATGACACCATGTCAGCCGCCTAACTCTGCATAATTTCAGCTGCACAGCCAGAGCTGGTACTCGGGAGCGCATCATTGCTGCACAAAAAGCTTTCTGTTTTTCCACCTGTGAGGCAATGATTCTGCTCCAACCGCTGACATTTATTTTTACATTTTGACGTCAACTTTGTTTGGGTGCACCCTTGATGGTTATTTCTCTTCGTGTCAGCGTTTCTCACTCTATTGTTGTGTCATATCAAATTATTAAAGCCAACAAATCAACATCATCTTTCTCTGCAGGTTTACAGGAGGATAAAGCATCAAAATTCACTCCACAGCATTGTGAACCTGCTATCTTCTGCAGACTCTCATATCTAAACCATGCATCAGCTTCTGCCTGTGTTGAGGGTTTATCAGCCAAACACACAGCCCCTCTGTCTTAGATCTGCTCTGTGCTTGAGTAATATTGTTTTGGGGCTATTAACCCAGCTTCGTGGGGGCCAAATGAGATGATTGTTGGTGTCATTCTCCCACTATGAAGGACTTATCTGATGGTTTGGCTGATTCTGGGAAAAGTGTCACCCATTTCAGCCACTACCCTTAGGTGCAAATAAGCTCCAGTTAACCGCTACCCTGCTTGTACGTCTAATGGAGACAGTAGTAACAATATGCTCATTAGATCAGACTTGAGTGTGCCTAAAAAGATGCCAAAAATTAATATAATTAGTACCATTCCCAGTCAATGTTTGGGATAAATGAGTGTTAGTGTAACCTCTGTGGGAAAGGACGAGGAAAAAAAGAGGCGCAGTTTGTCTTATTGCGACTCAATTTATTCTCTCAGCAGTGTGCACTAAATGAGATTTCCTAAATAACAGCAGTGTAAGATAAAGACAGTAGCAGGGGTTGTGATTTTCCAGCAGATGTGAAGAAGCTGAGATTATGACAAAGAAAATTAGCGAGACAAAAGAATCACTGCCGCATGGGTTGGCATCATTGAGAATATCAGCATCTCCTCTGCTTCATGACCTGTCAGTTCGGAACCTGTGCAGTGATACTTGCATGTGGTAACGGGTCAGGTAATAGATGCAGTCAGGACATCGGCTGCATCCGTGGCAGAAATGTCCAAATCGGATTAGGCTTATTTGCTCAGATTCGTCATTTCGGAAGCACCCTGCGAGGCAGGGCCTGACACCTCTGCTGCTCGTGGTCGTCTGAACTCTCCAGAGTCACACACTCTTTATCAGTGGCTGCACAGGATGGATTTACCTCCATGATCATCCTGTGACTGACTAAATCCTCTGCAAACTAAAGGTTATAAAGAAGTTACCTGTAGGTGGAGCCCAAATGGGAGCCCGGTTGTCTTGTTGTGGGGTTTGGACTTCTGGGTGTTTAGAACAAAAAAGGAATGTTAACTGAAGAATAAATAAAAGCCAACTTTAGTTTTCAATTGACTGTCCAAGTACTTCACTAACAATTTATCTTCCAGACATCAAGGGTGGTGTTGATGTTTTTCTTCCTATGCCACATTAAGTTGTTTAGGCTTTTTAAGCCAATGGATGGGAGATTTTCTTTAACAGGGTAAACAATTAATAACTTAATGAAAGATGGCTGCTGATTCTTAATTTGTGCTCCATTAAAGGTAAAAATGGTCGAAAAAATTATGGTGTTATTCCATTAAAGTCGGGGGCTTTTAGTTCATTTGGATATTGTCTATTGGCTGGTAGTCAGAACAATATAAGAGAGTGAGAGATGCTTTTATGCTGTTAGCACTTAATCTGCTCTTGTATAGCTTGGAAAGCTTGTATTGTTTTCCTGTCAAAATCCTGATAATTACACAGAAATATGAAAAACCTCAATAACTATAGGAATTATTATAGCGGTGGTGCAGGGGTAAAACGTGTGACCCATTTTCAGAGGCTTCAGTCCGGAACACAGCCGTCGCAGGTTTGACTGCCGGCCCAGGCAACCTTTCATGCATGTCTTCCCCCTCTCTCCACCCCTTTTATGTCTGCTTACTTTTGAAAAACTGAGAAAAATACAGGCCACTAGTTTCACAAAAAACATTTTAAAAAGTAGGAATTATTTTGTGAGGCAAAGTAACTGGGTCACAGTTAAAATAGCCTAAAATAGTTTTGAAGTCCCCTCATTTGGGTTTTTCTATGCTTTGGATGCCCAAAGTGTTCCCAAAGGTACACCTTCTAAACTGGACTTCTTGGTTCTTTTGCTGATTTCTGCATTCCACTGTTTCCTGTTACTAAACTAAGTAATACAGTTCCACTGTATCCTGGATAATTAAAAAAATAACAATGTTAACCCATCTGACAAATACAGTCATCCATGTGAAATGCTGTAATGGTTTAACACATTTGTTTGATTTGCTTATTGGTAAATGTGTCTGTGATACCACTGGAGTAAGATAAATATTAAACCTGTGATCCATTCCTTAGAAATATCGATTTAGAAAATAGTTTAAAAGAACTTGTAGAATATGTCCTAACATTAATTACGGTATTATTACATCTTAGCAGTTCTGGGTATATGGTATATTTTGATGAATAATTAACATATGGACATTGCAAAGTTCTACCTGTCCCAGTTATACAGAATTAGCACAATATTTCACTTGCAGGTTAATGCATCAGAAATACTCCAATTACTTTGTACGGGAAAAATACAATCCACGTCTGAGCTGTGCAGCTTAGAACAACTCTCAATAACAGTCAGGCGTAGGCTGCTCTGTTACTATGTCCCACACCTTCATGAATGAAGCCAGTCTTTCAGAACCACAGGAGGTGTACACCTGGGTTCAGATCAAGCAGTATGCATTAATCTTCCTAAAACATCTCCCTTCCCTAAGTGTTAGTTATTTCGGTGGCATTTGATGCGCTTAAAATAATACACCTATGTTATTTTGAATTTATTATAAAACACCCCAGACGTGTCTGGATCCTGACCACAGTTCACTGGCATAGCTAAAGTCCAGTGATCCACTCTGTCTTTGCAGACTACAGCATCATCCAGTGTGTGTTAACAGCAGGAAATGACAGGTATCAAATGACATACCACACTAGTCCTTATCTTCAATTCTGTGACCAACTGTTCTGAATCTGTCTTAGTGTCAGCTTGAAACATTTTGTAAAAGAGGGGCGACGGTGACTCAGGTGGTAGGGGTTCATCTGGTAACCGGTGGGTACGAATCCCCACTTTATCCATTTCAGTCATTGTGTCCTTGGGCAAGACACTTCACTTGCCTTGTCTGCTGGTGGTGGTCAGGGGACCAGGTAGCGCCGATTGTATGGCAGCCCTGCTTCTGTCAGTCTGCCCCAGAGCAGCTGGAGCTATGTTGTGGCTGACCAGTGTGTGAATGTGTGTATGAATGTTTGGATGACTGATTGCAGTGTAAACCGCTTTGGAGTTCTCGGACTTGAAAAAGTTATATTCAAGTGCAGGCCATTTTTTTTTTTTTTTTACCATTTAAAGAGACTAATGGTGATATTAGACCTACTTCTCATGGATTCTGAGGTTTTTAAACTGGCTTTATATCCTGCAACTTTAAGATGACTCCCTTCTCAAACACACCTTAATCAAAAGGCTGAATTCCCTCATCAACACGCCATGTATCCCTGCAGAGTCCTGGGAAACAGCTATTCATTTGATTTAGGTCTGATGAGGAGTGGATGAATCTACAAGTTGCAGGATAGAGGCTCTTCAGGACTTGGACTTGGGCGCCTCTGGTCTAGAATGATCTTTCACACCCTGACTTCTTCCTTCCAGGATTTCTGTGCTGTTTTAACTTATCGACATAAAAACACAGTTTTTTGTTTCCAAGTATAGTGGATTTATTGTGGAGGTTACATGATGTGGAATGTATTATGATCTTTAAAGCAGGTTTAATAGCACCTGTAATAACATTTGACTTACTAACCATTTATACACAAAACACTTCAAGCAGATTATTAGATAGCTTCTTGATGTCTTTCTGTGTTTTCTGAAAGTAATGAGGGAGCAAGGGCGTTAAAGTCAACCCGCCACCCCACTACTTTAATTTACCAATGTAGTTACATCCCCATAACGACTCACTTATAAAAGGGTTAGCGAGCTTTCTGGCCTGATAAGACTAACAAAGGTGCGCTAAAACAGAACAGTTTACCGGACTACAATTGCAGGTTCTTCCTTCTGTAGGGATTATCAAAAACAAAAAGGCGCCATCTGCCTTTGATGGGTTTTATCCTTTAGAATGGGAAATATGGGAAAACACTTATTTAATGCTTAATGCTTTATATCGACCATCCTGAGTACCACTCCTCCACCTCCCTTGCTTCCCCAATCCTGGCTTCAATGTTGAAAGCTTATTTGTGTGCAGGAAATGCCCAGCTTGATTAGTAAATTAAGAACAACCTGAGAGGAGCACTTCTTTACTGTTTCTTTACTATGGTTTACTTCGCAGCTTTATGACAAAACTGTTTAGTGAAGAGGACCCTGTTATACAGCTAACATATCCTCCCTAATTTACAGTTTTCATTAAATGAAAATAATTTGATCAGATTTTACTTGAGTATTGCATCCTCAGGCTTGGCAATGAGGATAAACAGAGTATACCAGAGGTCTCTATAAAGTTTCACAAAGTACAAAGCAGTAAGATTTGACAATAAAATGTAGAGCTAGTCAAGGCTGAATCTGAGGATTTATTTGAGGTTAAATAAAAATCATTGCCTCGCGCTTTAGGGGATCAGGTGTTCTTCTAATAGGAATAAACTGATCTCACGCCGGAGGGAAAACAAGAGGGAACAGATAGAGTAACAATTAGTTGTGGACCACTACAATATCATTAGTTTATGCCAAATGTAGTCTTTTGGTCAAGATTGGATGAGGTAAATTATCAGTAATCATTAATACTGACTATTAGAATATTTTATCTGTGTGCCAAATTGATCTATTATCCAAGCTAGGAGCTCCTAACCTAGACGAGTCACAACCTTTCCCTGATTCAGTAATCTGTGTTAATCAGTTTGAGCCATGAACCAACACACTCTTATCTCTGCTTTATTTTCAGTAATGATTTAGCCCTCTATCTTCATATTGCCACTGGCAAATATTGGCCACCCTTACCTATAAATTTGCATGCAATTTCAGTCTTCAGGCTTTAACGTTTCATCTCCTTTGCATAATCTGTCTGACAGAGACAGCGTAGGGCTGGGTGCGAGGGGCTAATCTATGACACACCGTAGCAGGATGAAACCGGGATGTGTGGCAGGGGGCGCCAAACAAAAGGCCTTTTCCTGTGAAAGAGAAGACGGCACAATCCGTCCAGCAGCCTGGGAACACACTGCGCGAAGGGTGGCACTTGAAAATAGATCTCCATCATCATGCGCTTCTGAAGCGACCTTGTCCTCCTTAATGAATGCCGGCATGAAAGCAAAGGGGAAGTGGACTTTAACGAGATGCTGGATGCAGCGCTGTTTTTAGACGCATCTCTCCATCTTGTAAAGATGAATGCTTTTACCTGCTTCTCTCTGAAACAAGTATACTGTAGCTCGCTTCCATTAGAGTTAACAACAACCTTGAAAATGTTGTGTTTTCTAAAGAAATGTTCTTCCTGTTGAATTAGCCGGAAGCAGTCACAAAGGGGCCACTGCTCTCATGCATTTGGTTTTATTAACTGGGTCCATTTCTTGTCAGGGAGGATAATAACGCAGGAGCAAAAATGTCCGCTACTGTTGGTTTATGGTCTTTCAAAGGGACAGGGAGGCAGTCAGAAAGGGGGTTTTATATATACTTTCTTTGAGTAGAAACAGAGTGGAGAAGGTCCATTAAACGTTTTAGAACTATTTATTTAGGGACTGTATTGTGTTGGAAAAAACTTGAATTAAAACACCCAGAAATGTGTTTTTCTCTAATGCAGAGTTAAAAAAAAAACTGGTGGTCCTCTATCCAGGCTTTTGTTCCACTGAAATAGAAAGGCTGTGATTATTTTTTTCCACCATTGCCTTGTAGTGTTGCTCATAGATAGAGAACATCTCACTATGCCTCTACTTTTATTTTCCACATTGCCTTAAAAAAAGACAGGTGAATGGATGATGATGCAGTTTTTACAGATTGAGGACAAACTTGGTGGGAATTAATAAAGCTAAATTAGCATTAGTAGCTCCAAAGAAGGGTGTGGAGGGCGCCAAGGTGTCGTGAATGTGAGTGGTGGAGAAGAAAAGCCTTGTGCTCAATCCTGACAAAGCCCTGACGCTCTCTATCTCATCCATTAGTTGTCTGTGTGGAGCTGAAAAGCAAAAAGGAGTCTGTTATTAGTAGATAACCCAGAGGTCCCTATGTGTCTGTCTCTCTCCATCTCCTTTCTCCTCACTCTTCTGCATCTTCTTTCACCTTCTCCGTACCTCCTTCTCCAGGCCACCTACCCTTGCGTCTTCTTCTTGTTTGCCACACTTTGAATTATGACGGGAACCTTTTTTTTCATGTGACATAATCCGTGAGATTCCAGTCTCTTCGATCCTTAGCAAAAGTCCCAAAGCCACCTGGAGGGCGTGACAGTGTGGTCACTTTGTGGGAGGAAGAGATGATTAAAATTTCTGCTCTACCAAGAACATCTCACGGACCATTAGCGACACTTGATTTATCTTTATATGCCAAGATTCATGAGTGTTTTATGTCTGCACAGTGTGTAATTGCTGGTGGAAAGTGCATTGATCTGAGATAATAGGCTGCTAAAGTGTGGTGTGGTGTTTAAACAGAGGGTGAAGGAAGCGGATTTAAAATCCTACACTGGTGGTTTAGATACCACTGAATGCCTGCAAAGGTAAAATATATGATTTTAAAGGTCAAAATATTTTTTGTAAATAAACTTGAAAAAATATGAAACAATACCATAGAATAAAGGTTTTGGTTTGTCTCAATTATTACAGTTTAGGTATTTATTGTGTTTAGGTTTAGATTTTGTTCTTTGTTAGTTTTGAATTACTTTCATGTTTACTCAAGTTCAGCTTTCATTCGGGGTCTTTGGTTTTGCTCCTGTTCTGTGTTCAATCAGTTTATTTGCTTTCCCAGTGCAGCTCTTTTCCGAAAACATTTTGTGTTTCTATCTGTGGAGTGAAACTGACTGTGGAATAGCGTTAGTGTAGAAATACAGTAATGAAATACAGAAATGGAAAAAACATTTAAACTCCACGCAGAAAGACACCAGTCGGGATTTGACGACTCATCCTTGCTCTGATGCAACAGTTTTCAAACTTTTTAGAACAAGTTTTCCCAAGTACCACTATTTTGAAAGACATTTTTAAAACAGTATTGCAACAGAGCCAGGACTTTTTCAGTTTGTTGAGCATGTCATTGGAACAAACAAAGGGGTGGAAAAATTGTATCTAGTGGCACTGTTTGATTGATTGAAGTATGCAGTTTACTTTTGTGTTCCATTTTGTACACAAAATTTTAAATTCCTAAGTTTGAAGTTGGGAAAATTACCAGACATGCCAGTAGAAATCAAAATTCTTGGTAAAAGGTGGTAGTTTCTCAACAACCCTGAGCCAAACATCCAATATGGTTGCCTCCCATATAAAAACTACCCATACTAATTAAATCTTTCGCATTGCCAGGCAACTTCCCCAAGTGTGGGTTTTGCTGCATTGTTTAAAAGTACAATAGGCAGATAAGTATATTGTTATTATCTTGTATTGCTAATATTATTACCAAATCCCACTTGTTTCTAAATTTGGAAATGGTACTCAGTTAAATTGGATTAAATGTTATTCCCATATCCAAAATCCAACTTCAGATATAAATGAAGTGCTGTAAAACCATCAGCAGTCATTACTGGTTCATTGTCATTTGTTTCAGGTTGTACTGGTAGTTTTTTCCATCATTTCTCCACTACACATCTCTTCTGAGATCTTCCCGATGAAGCACAAATCTGTATGATTAAACAAGTCGTCTTTTTGGTTGTCTGTGCTTATTTGCTTTACAGGCAACTTAACTTGTTCTTATTTACCTTGCAGATATTAATGTTAAAAGATATTCTGAGAACCACTAAAGTACCACCAGTAATACTTTCACCACACTTTGAGAACCACGGCTAGGCATCATTGCTAACCACTGCAGTGCAACACTACCATACAGCAAATTTCTAAGTCTTAAAATCCAACTTGATATCTGATACGGCTGGTGGCCGTATGTGTTTGTTTTGTTTTGTAACCTTGTCAACAGACTGGCCGGCCGGTGTCGCTGCAAAGCTCCGTTTTCTTCGTTGCTCTTGGTAACGCTGTTTCTGTTGGGCTCGATCTTCTTCTCTCCTCCTGCTGGACATCCCCTGGTTAGTCTCTTCTTCGCTGGATGCTCTCTTCTTTGTTGTTCCTGTTGGACTCGAATCTTCCTGGGCGCCCTGCTGGACGTCCCCAGGAGCTCATGTCGGACTGTTCATTTCCTGTTTCCGCCAATGCGCCGCCAATCACCAAAGAGATCACCCTATATAAACTCTCTGCACCTGCTACTAAGGGCGGCTGTGATTTAGACTGAACAGTTCGCCTCGTTTGTTCTGGGTGTCTTGAAACCATTGACTTTTGTGGAAGTAAAATAGTCTCATTAAAATCAGACATTTTTTAGACATTGAATTTATAACACTGAATTTGTATCCTGTGCAATTATGTATGTGAATTTTCTTTTGTACTTAAAATTTGCCAGCAAAAATTCACCTGCAAGAATTCGCCTGAAAAAATTCACCTGCAGAAATTCACCTGCAAAAATTCGCCTGCAACTGTGTTGCCGCTTCTTCCGGTCACTTCAAAACAAGAGCATCTGCGAACAGGGTTGGGGCACTAGCTGTCATCAGGTCAGTCAAACATTTCATTCAGTTCCATTAGATGAAAAAAAATACCGAATCTCAAATGGGTGTTAATTACCTGGCATTTTGTAATAATATATTTTTGGCAGAAAAGTCTTATCACTGATCTTCATTAAGCCACTATCCAGCAAACTGTTAAGAGACTCGCCTCTGCCCAAGGCAATGGTGTGTCACGTGATCAAATAAGCGTAATCTGATTGGCTAAAAGATGCTCGACTCGATCGACTGCTGATTGCTTTGGCTTGAGTCACCAGCAGGTCAACACATTTGCAGGCGAATTTTTTTAGGCGAATTTTTGCAGGTGAATTTCTGCAGGTGATTTTTTTTCAGGCGAATTCTTGCAGGTGAATTTCTGCAGATGAATTTTTCCAGGCGAATTTCTGCAGGCGAATTTATTTCTGCAGGCGAATTTCTGCAGGTGAATTTCTGCAGGTGAATTTTTGCTGGCAAATTTTAAGTACAAAAAAAAATTCACATACATAATTACACAGGATAAAAATTCAGTGTTATAAATTCAATGTCTAAAAAATGTCTGATTCTAATGAGACTATTTGACTTCCATAGACTTAGGTTGTTTGCATGCTTGCTTGTTGGTTAGCTTGTTTGATTGTTAGAACCTTTTTCTAACTTGGCTCTAAGGAGTTTGTTGAAAGCTTGTTAAGCTTTTCTTTTAGTTGTTTACTTTAAATAGGGACTAAAACTTTTCAGTCTCCTTTTTTTTGTTAAACTTGTTTTAAGAACGAACCAGTGGCAAATTAGCTTCTTGTCCCGACTATTGTGGGATTATTTTTAGTTAAATTAATGGTTGTTGTGTATTTTGTTGTTAATTTGGTATTTTGGGTTTTACCTCCTTTTTAATGGTTTGTACTTGTTAAGTACCCTCCTTTTGTTTGTATTTTGTCCAAAAAAAATGAACCCTTAACTGAAAAGCAATAAACTGCTCTTTTCTTTCAGAAAACCAATAACATCTGGTTTAAATGTTTACTTCCCCCTATCCCTGGCTGACTTGGGGCGTAACAATATCCACACTGGATAATATGCAGTAGCTAAAGTCAGTAATTAGACACAGATAGTAACAGTACAGAAATGAAAAGCTGCTCGTTAAATGACTGCTAACCCCATAGGAAAACAATGTTTGCAAATGCCTGTGATGGAGTGGCGACCTGTCCAGGGTGCACCTCTCACCTGTGGACCACTGGAGATAGGCACCAGCTTCCTTGTATGGAAGAAGCGGGGATGGATGGATGTTTACAAATGTGTGTGAGAACAAGAAAAAAAGAATGATTGTACTTTAAATCGCTTACAACTACAGTGTTATTCGTTACATAAAACATGACTAATTTAAAATACTATTGCTTTGTTTCTTTCAACACCCCTGTGTCTAACTTATGCTTCATTAGCAAATGAAGGAGTGCAGCTTAAAGTGAATGATGCCCCTGCATTGCCTGTAACATATGTAATTTGATCTGCAGCTTAGCCAAGCTACCACAAAATGTTTTGGACATATCAAAAAATTACGTGGCATGAGCATCCAGACTTGAAGACAGCATGCATACAACATATATGCATCACCTCTGCCTATTTACAGAATTGCTGCTGTGATGTTGGAGTGCTTATCTCATGCTACACTATGCGGGGGCTCTATCTGGATTGATGAAAATTAACTCATTGCATGCTGAATGCTTGACATGGTTCCAGAGCCAGGACAGTCCAACATATTTTCTGATTATTTCAGCTCACAATTATTTGACCACTTGGGGGCACTCGTACAACGTTGAACTTTGTGCAGTACCACACTGTATACTTACAACTTTTACCTTAATACACACATACTATATGAGCAAACTTTATCTATGTGACAGTTGTTGATGTTTCATAAAATGTACTTCATCTTTGAAACTCCGTTTACAACAGCTAGGATTGAGATTTTAATACGCTATTTTCAATTTAGAAATTAAAGAAAGAAATGTGTTAAAACGATGACACAGTGCTAATGTTAGCTAATAGAGTCCTAGTGCAGGTTCAGAGCCAAGATAAGTGTTCATGTCCATTTAATGATTCAGTTGTCAATCAAAATTTTTGAATTGAAAAACGTAGCTTATTGTCAAATACTGTATTCGACAAAAATTCAATCATTCAGGATTAATTAATTATAAAGCCTTTAATTACTTTGGGTATGTTTTAATTGTATCTCACCAGTAATGACAACTACTGAGTGACTAATGATTGGCGACCTGCGATGGACTGGCAGATTAATGAAACACCATATGTCATTAATCTGATGTACTGATATATATACCAAGAAAAAATGTGTAACTAAAATGTGTTGCATATTAATGGCTGTGTAAATAGGTACCCTCTGATCAAGCCTGTGTGCTAGTTCACATAAAGAGACAAAGTGTATTCACAGAAAGGCTGTTATCCCTACACTCTCAGGCTTATTGTTTGGCTCTGTGCACGTTTTCACTTGGCTGAGCTCAATCTGCACTTGCAGACACTTTTGGGTACGTCATTTTTTGTGACAAAATGGAGACACCGAAAATTAAAGCCTGTCACACATCCTTCATCACAGTCAACAAAGGACTAAGCAGTTATACCGTCATGCCGCAAACATACTCAAAGTGTGCACTCTACATTTAACATGTCCTGTAGGGCCAATAATCATAAAGTACTTTCAGCTTATTGGGAAATTACCGAACAATAATAGGGTGAAGTGTGTCAGAGTTTATAGGTAAAAGGTGTGCAAACATATGTAAGTGAGTGATATAATAAACATCAGTAAGTGGTGTCACTTTAACCTGCCCTGTGTCAACGAGTTGATCAATACAGATCATTACATTTGGATCACTGTTGGGGGATAGATAGATTGATGTCTATTAATTCAAGACATCCATGTCACTTTGACAGGAATTTCCATTATGTGTCCATATGATGTGTCGATTGCTTCCTAACTAAACAAACCAGAAAGCTAGTCAAGCTTTCTGAATCCATCCAAGTCACTGTAAAAATGTTCTTGAATTAAAAAAAAGACTTCTGAAAAAGGGTTTTCAACACTTACTTCATGCTGTGGGAAACAGATTGTTATGGGTAAAATTAATCGCCCAACTGCTTTATAAAACAAAGTTCATTCTCAAATGAAATCAGTATCTTAAACATAATTAAATCATAAGAAACAATGTTTGATTTGGACATTATTTATATTTTGATGGCCTGTTTAGGATATTTTCCATACGACAGATAATGCAGGACAGATATTTAAAGTTTGAAAGCACAAAGCTTTCCTGAAAGCCTCAATCGCAACAAGAAAAAAACCCAGACCTGAATGCGTGCAGGCAAACAAATGGACGTCTTTTATCTAATTACTAAAATATGAATATTGCATGACTTTGTTCATTAATAATGGTATTGACAAAAACATCCAGATAGAAGCTTGAAATGTCACCTCATATTAAAATACTTTAGTATAATTGTATATTAATGTGTGAATGCTGCATCTTTGTACCACTGGAGCGCATCCAACGCCTACGCCATCACTCACACTGGGCTGCTGCACTTATTTGTTTAACTTAGAAAAGGCCACTTATGGGAGAACATGACAATATCAACCGGGCTTAGTCAGCAGGCGGGTAAATGATCATTGCACAAAACATTTCAGCAAGACAAACAAACAGGTCTCCCTAATGATTTCCCATAAAGATGTTTAGAAATGGGCCGGAGCAGTGTATGACCTGTCTTGTACGCCACTGACTGCAGGTGATAATGTGACGAAGTGGAAATGGTCAGGGTGTGCTAGTTTTTGCCTATTCATTCATTTTTAGCTCAGTGCACTCATCAATACATCAGCCTGTAACTAGATTCCTGTAAACGCAGAGGAGAGTCTTTTTTCCTCAGCACTGTTCCACTTTGCAGGTACAGACATTGCGCTTCTCCAGCAAGCATTTTAAGCACTGCTTCAGAGTCAGTACTTAACCTCAACCTCAACCTCCAGATCAATAGGTACTGGTGCCCCCCAGGGGTGTGTTCTATTCCCACTCCTCTTCTCCCTGTACACAAATGACTGCACCTCAGCGGACTCATCCGTGAAACTCCTGAAGTTTGCAGATGACACCACTGTCATTGGACTGATCCAGGACGGTGATGAGTCTGCATACAGGCAGGAGGTGGATCGCCTGATACACTGGTGTAGTCAGAACTGCCTGGAACTAAACCCACTCAAGACTGTGGAGATGGTGGTGGACTTTCGGAAAACACCACCCCCATACACCCCCCTCACCATCCTCAACAACACCGTGTCAGCTGTGGACCACTTCAGGTTCCTAGGAACCACCATCTCTGAGGACCTGAGATGGTCTTCACACATAGACACTGTTCGAAAGAAGGCCCAGCAGAGACTGTACTTCCTGAGGCAACTTAAGAAGTACAACCTTCCACAGGAGCTGCTGGTCATCTTCTACACTGCCATCATTCAGTCTGTCCTGTCTTCATCCATCTCAGTGTGGTTTGGTTCATCCACAAAACAGGAAAGGTCCAGACTGCAACGAATAATCAGGACTGCAGAGAGAATCATCAGGGCTGACCTTCCCTCCATCCAAGACTTATACAGGTCAAGGGTCAGAAAAAGAGCTGCTAAAATCTCTGCAGATCCCACACACCCTGCACATAAACTGTTTAGAGTTCTGCCTTCAGGCCGACGCTACAGAGCGCTGTTCACTAAAACCAGCCGCCACAGAGACAGTTTCTTCCCCCAGGCTGTTTCTCTGTTGAACATTCAATAGAGTACAAAACAACAGCATACAGATGGTGCAAATGTACCTTTTTATTTATTTATATATGTGTATATTGTACATTGTAGATATGCATATTCTGTAGTGCAAAAACAAAAACCAAAGAGCAAAGTGTACCGGAGTCAAATTCCTTGTTTGTATGTACAAACTTGGCAATAAAGCTGATTCTGATTCTGATTCTGATTCGATGTAGGTTTAAAGAACACGCGCTCGCTCGGAAAATTGGTTCTTGCGGTGCACAAATTCTTTACTGGCCAAGCATCAAGAAGCACTTGTTTCTGGCAGGAGTTTTCAGGAACGTAATCAGTTTTTGTGGGAGCTGTAGAGTAAAAAGCAGACAGGCAGACAGGGAATAAGGGGCTTAACCATTCAGAAAAAGAAAGACAGCAATAAAGATGGGTTAAATCCTCAAAACACTGTACATCCATGCACATTTATTTAGCTACTTCAGTTAAACAAGTATTTATCCCTATTCAGTCAAGACATATCCTTTCAAAGGGGACCTTATTTAGCTTGGATGTGCTGTCCAAATTTATCCCACACAAAGTCGTGAGGTCAGACTTGGTTAGCATATTTGATCAGCCCCAGCATTTTGTCCACATAAGCCATGATGATCGAACTCCAGTCCTTGAGGGCTGGTCTCCTTCAACATTTACATGTGTCTCTTCTTCAGCACAACTCGATGCAACAAGGAAATCCAGGTGTGTTGGATATATCTACATTTTGCAGGAACCCAGCCCTTGAGGACTGGAATTTGACCAGGTTTATGAGAGTTCATGTCATCTGATCTCTGATCTTTGTTCAGTGAAACTTGCCGAAGAAATCCAGGGAAAATTGACACAAAAATGGACATTGAGCACTTGATGGCAGATCCGGTGATTTTGAAACTTAAACTTGGTCTGCTGGAACAGGCATGCATACAAAATAAACAAGAGGAAAAAACATTAGAATTAGAGGAACTTTACTTAAGTTTCCAAAGATTCAATTTCATTGTACTTACAATAACAACCCACTGAAGAATTTACTAACATTGTTTAACATTGTTAAATTTATACATTAAAAAAGTATTGAATGCAAGCCCAACTGTAATAAATCAAATATCAATCATATGATTATGAATACTTCTTTAGTTTTACATTATTTGTATGTGTTTTTTGCATTTATAGCTACAGTTTCAACTAGAAGCAGCAAGTTAGCTGCAGATCCAACTATAGAGATGGTAATTAGTAAAAGGAGCAAATACTATAAGTAATGATGGACAGGTAAACAGAAAGACTGTGGTTGTGTTCATCTGCAGGACATGTACATGAGAGTTAGGTTTCCTGCTTCTCTATGCTGCTAACTGATCAGAAAATCTCCTTTATAGGCTTTCATATCTTGACTTGAGAATAAGCAATGAAGACTTCACATAATAGAACATCAAAGATCTGGAATCTCCTTTACATGATTTAGTTCTTTCTGCCTGGAGGATGCACTTGTTTTAGATTCACAGAGCTGCAGAGGCAACAGAGAATGCATCTCCTGATGTACCGGTCACTGAGTAAAGGCAATCTATGATGTTCTGAGAGCCTGTTTCCTTCATCATCTCTGTGTTATCGGCTGATATAGAAAGGAGCGATGGAATAGATGTGGGTCAGGGAATGAAGGTCAAGCAACCAGTCCTGTGCACCTGGTCACACGGTTATTGCCATAGTCAGATATCAGAGAACTCTTAGATTTATCCACCCCCTTTTTAATCCCCTTTCAGCTGAATATTGCAACTTTTTTTTTTTTACAAATGTCTTAGACACAGTTCTGTTGTTATATTAGAACCTATTAAAAACTCATATGCACCATCATCTATATTCTTCTGTTCGTTATCAGACAGAATAAAAATAGTTGAGCGTAGAATCTTGTTGCCTCAGGGTATGACCCATGTTGTGAGTTAAAGCTAATCCCTATAGCCATATATAAACTGCAGCAAATCCCCAACCTGGTCTTGGAAAAAGTCCAATTTGTGAACCAACCCTCGAGCAGAGGATGATTCCTGCCCACTGGAATTTACCCATTTTCTCATTTATTGCCTTAGGTTGTGCTCTCTCTCAATCCCACCTACGCGGTCCATCTCCTGATGTTAGATGAACACTCTTCCACCACCAACGCTTTTAACTGACCACACAAATCCAGTTAATTGTCTCAAAAAATTGGGATTGATGCAATATTGCTGTCACTCTGTGTGCTCTCTCCTTGTAGGCTGGAGCCAGATCCCACAGGCATTGCCTCCCAGATTCTCCAGCTGCTGACTCCTAGTGTAAGACTCTGCTCCCTGCTGGGTCCTTGTCCGTCCCTGCCTGCCTGGCTGTGCTGAGCATGAAGATCCCTGTGTGGTGCCTGGTGGTTCTGCTGGGATGTCTCTTCACCCCTGCACGCTGTGACTGTCAGGGGGAATGCGTGGCCTGCGGGCTGCTCTTACAGCAGCGGCAGCTGGAAGAAGCCTTTGATACCATAGTGAGTATATGGGTCCATGTGGGTCAATTTATTGTGGGTCTAACTTGCAGTGCATGTATCTGTGTAAATATATATGTGCAACAAGCTTTAGGAAGCCTAAAAAATGAATATTATGATGTAGCAAAGCAAACTAGGCATGTTTCTTATACAGAGCATCTAGAGCTATGATTGGCTGACCAAACAATCCAAGGTCATCAGCTGTCACCTTTAAATAAAAACACAAATCAACAATATGTTATGTGGTAAGATCTCCAAACTCTCAATTCCACCATGAATATTACAATGTAATTGTTTATTATTTAAAAACAGAAGCTCAAACTAGCTTCATGATTGATTTTGGATTTCCATAAACATTTAATCTGTAGCCTGGGCTAATATTAACTGAGTACCTCGAGATAAACAGTTAATAAGTTTCTCTCTAAAAAATTTTAAACAGGATAAAAACGGTGGTCCATCAACAAACTGGACCTTATACATTAAGAATAGAATGTGATTAAAGCTCATGTACATGTAAAAGTACACAGACTTATTACTTTTGGTAATATAGCATATATGTCATAACTTAAAATAATAATAATAAAATTAATAGACATTAATGCAGCCAATAAATAAATCACTAAATGTAATTAATGCCAATAATTAATGCCAATAACATAATGAAATAATTACATTTTGCTAATCACAAAATCATTATTAGTAACAGTTGTAGTAGAAGCTGTAGTAGAAAGAGGTTATTTCACTTTGAGCTTGTTGAAAAGTAAATTGCTCAGAGTGGTGGAAGCTAAAAAGCTAGGTGGACATAGATTTTGTGTTTTAGCTGACTTTGGTCATCTAAAACAATCAATGTATCAATATAAGCTAGATATTAACAGCCTACCTGTTGCAACATTTGGTGCTGTTTTGTTCAGCTATGCAACAACCGGGTTCCTATATGGAGTTACCTTGGTTGAGTACACCAAATCCATTGCGACCAGTCAGTCCACTGTAGATTTGCCAAGTATGGAGTAAACTTCCAGATTTTGGGTCAGAACGTTAATGTAATTACATTGAAGATTGCATGTTCTTTTGCCTTACAGGTCTTGTAGTTGTTTGAAAATGGTCAAGGGGGACTCACAGTGAGGTGATCTGCTTGTCACTGATACAGCGTAATCTTACTAGCTCCTTTCAGTTTAAGTTGTTATTTCGTTGTAAATCAGTAGCTATTTAATCATAATAAAATCTTACTTTTCCAAAAACATGCTTCCAAAGGGAAAACCAATCATGTGTACCTCTGTAGAGGTCAAAGAATGCAGAGGTCGGCTGATCAGATTTCTTCAAGAATGTGCATTTCTATTTCTATTTTTTACGTATCTTTCCTCTTGATTTACATGGTTTAATTAAATCCACCCATCGCAAGCATTTCTCTGGATTCTGTATGGCTGCAGTGAAAACGTCCAATTTAAATATGAAAGTGTTGTATGGATTTCTGGACAAAATGGTCACAACAAAAAAACATTAAGATGGTTGGTAAGAAAAGGCCAGGCCGGATTGAAATCCACAGTTTTACCTTTGTCAGAGATCAGAGATCATTAACCTGGGTGATTTATGAACCAACCAGCTCTACTGTTAGGCAGCAGACTGCAGGCTAGCTACACAAGGGGATTACCTGAAATTAAACCTGCTAATAGCAGCTGGCTATACTATGTTACTCTTTAAAGAACAGAAGAGCTGTTTTAAGTATAAGCAAGTAGATCATGTTTCATTTTTTCATTATTGCCATTAAACGGAAGATCATCATACTATAAGAATTTCATACTGGTCCATGCCTTAAGGAAAGCTAATAGTTTTTATAGTAAACCAGTCAGAAATTACCGCTGTATTTGTAAAGACAGCTGAGTCATGATATTTTTCTAATCCAAAGGCATTTGCTTTTTGGCTGCAACTCGACTGAACGCATCACTAGTGATGCAAATCCAGTAATACAGTATATTAAAACCCAGTCACTCTAACAACATGCACCTGTTGCACAGTGGTCCCCTTTTGTAGGACAATTATTACATAGGATATAACAGTTCGAAAGCTGGAGAGACATTTTTTCAGCTGGAAAAACTAATTATTTCAGTCTCATTTTGGATGGGGAGTTTTTACATTTTGCAAGTATGAACAGCACCGTGTGCTGCGCTTCGTGATCAACATTAAACACCAGCCTCTTTACAGGGAGGAAAGGATTTCTTCCTTCTCTCAAACCAAAACTTCAACGTGGCACACACTCTCATTTCCAAACAGTCCGAGAACGTCAGCGGGTAAAAATAGTCTGTGGGCGTCCATGAATAACTGTAGGATGGCTAATTTAGCTGATAACGATGCAGAGAAAGACAGCTGGGACCTTTATGGAGTTGTAATGAAACTATGTAATTGACTGCTCCTCAGTAGCATCATCTCGGGCTTACATCGGTGACTGACACTTTTTATCAGCTCCTCATTGTGTTAGCCGCCTTCCCATTGAGCTGAGCCCCAGATGGAATCCTCAGAGCAATTCTATTGTGTCCCGCTCCAGACGGAAAAAAGGTGTGTGTGAGGCCGCCGCTGTTTGTTATAATGTCAGGAACCATTGATTAGTTCTAGAGCAGACCCACACACAGATGGATGAGACATACCGTACACACACACACACACACTCTTGTTTTGCTATATGTAGTGAGGACCATGTGTTGACTCCCATTGACTTCCATTGATTTTCAGTCATTTTCAACCCTTTCTATGCCCTAACCCTGACAATAACCCTAAACCTAACCATTACCAATGCATGCCTAACCCTAACCTTAACCTAAACTCAATTCACACCTTAGTCCTAAACCTAACCTCTAGCAAAATAGGTTGTGAGGACCAGCAAAATGTCCTCACTTTGGTACAAACGGTCCTCAATTTGATGGTGAAATCGGGAAAATGGTTCTCACTGTGATGCCAAGACAGGAACACACACACACACACACAAACCTTCTGCCTTCCTATTCATTATATAATGAATTATATTATTCTCAAAGGTGAATGCCAACTTTTGCTAAAACTTGGGCTAATTATCTGTGATGTTGGTCTTTACTGGAGAATTTCCAGCAGCTTCAACATGGTTTATTCTGGATTCCTGTGGTTCTGTAGTGTTTGGGTTACCATTCAGAACAATGCAGAAAAATAAAACCAGAGGACTTTCTGAACCTCTTGAAAGAACTTAAGCTTTTTTTCTCAAAATGCATTTTTTTAATCTCTACTTTGCTATAAAAGTGAAACAAGAAGTCATTTCAGAAGATTAACAACTTTTACCATGTGTATGCGGCTTTATTTCCACTCGAAGTAAAGAACTTTTAGACTATTTGTCTTTATGTTTAAATGACTGACTATTTTCCCAAACGTATGAAGGTCCTTTCCGACTAAAACTGAATCACAGGGAGTTTCTGCAGCACCTTAAAAAGCCATTAAAAGTCTTAAATTGAATGTTAACGATTTTAGGGCTTTAAAGTAAAAAGCAAAATCATCCTCATTTTCCAGTTAAGAACTTAAATTACTTTCAGTTCACATTGTTCTAGCTTTGACTGAGATAGTTTGTTTTTCTACACTGTAATAAAACTACACCGCCTGGACATTTTAACCATCGAAGAATTATCTTACTGTGCATCAATCACTCAGCCTATGCATTTGAAATGATTTGTTGTTAAAATTAATCAAGATTAATCATCGACATGAGTTATGTCCTGCTGAATGATCTCTATTACACAGAAAAATAAATCACAGGGTCATCAGCAGACAAGCAGTCCAGGAGCCCACCCCATCTCTCTCACTGGTGGATGGGGCTTCCTAGCACACAGTTCTGGGGGTTGCCTCACAGACGGCAAGATTCTGTCACTCTCAGCGTAGGTCTTAGGCAGTTTGGGTCATCCAGGTATCATGGTGCTTTATACCTGTACTTCAGTAACATTATGTTGAAGTTGCTACTAATACTTTTACTATACATGCAGGTCTTACATTTAAAACATAGGGGTCTTAAAAACGTCTCAAACTGAACTAATTGAAAATCTGATCCCAACTTTAACAACTGAAGGTTTTTTTCTTTAAGAAGCTAAAAGATTGTTCCATCTCTGGGTGTTTAAGACATCAGATTAACAGAGAACTGTTAAACCGAAATAACATTTTGCTGAGTCATTATCAGGTCATGTGCCAACTCTTTCCTTACTGGAGATTTGAGCCTGCTGTGTTAATGAGTGATTCATGCACTTAAAGTAAATCCAGCTGCACATAAGTAATAATATCTCATAACATGATCATTTAACACATTTTCATGAGCCTGTGTTTTTTTTTATCTGTAACTTAGAACATAACTGCTGGGCTACATTAAGGAAATTTTTCTGATGACCTGTTTTCATATCCTCATTCGTTCTTAAGGTCTGTTCAGCTGTATATTCTAAGTGCATGTGATGCTGTAATGTAAAGATTCAAGTCAGCGAAGTGTAAAAAAGACCCCTGACTTAACATGACTGAAAGAGATGAAGCTGCTGTGGCTTCAACTGTACAGATTCAGTAAGAGGATGAGGCAAAACGTCTGAAAATAAAGAGATAAGAGCAGAATTAATTGTTGAATTCTTTGAAATATCAGGAAAATAAAATCTGGTGAACTCATCCAGTAAACAGAAAATGTGTCATAACAAAAACTTATGGCCCAATCCACACAGAAATGATTCCCCAGAGGCAAATTAGTCTTCTTCCATTGCCATCAGTCCCCAGACCTAAATCCTAGCTTAAGATGAATTCATTTTAAGCCTATTTACACCCCTACCAGGGTTGCATTAAATGTAAAGAACACTGAATTCAAACAATGAGAAAAACAAGCATTTATCCATCTCCAGTTAGAATTTAAGTTGGGGTTCTTACCTTTTCGTGACAAGTCTCCCTTTTGAATGCAGCCTCATATGTGGGTTTTTCAATAACTTCAGAACTGGAAAGAAACAGACTGACAGACTAACCTACTGACAGGTTAAAAGCAGGACACAGGTTTCTGATGAGTACTCCTTAATACCTGAGGTCCATTGCTTTTCTGTGGATCACAGAGACCCCTGTTGAATATGATGATGTTCACCAGTTATACTTCCAAACTGCTAGGAGATGTCAGAGCTTTATTTATTTTGCCACCTGGGATCGTGTCATTGGTGAAGAGTATAACAGGTGTACTTCCTACTTGGCCTGTTAGTCTATTTGAAAGCAGACATTTTGACATAAATGAGTGGGGGAAACATAGATTTTTTATAAAGTGCTAAATTAAAAAAAAATAAAGGTCTAATTTTACCCAGCAACAGACACGCACAGATGCAGAAGTGAAATACAGCCCTCACTAACACACGTGTTCCCTCCTCACTGATGACAAATTGTCTGCCTTGAAATGGGCTAATCAGACAGATATAGTGATCTATAAGCCCCCACTCAAAAGTCTGCAGATGCATTCAACAGCACTCTCTGCCCATGTATATAAAAAGAAAACTAAATGCACCCTCTCTCTCTCTCTTTCTCTCTCACACACAAACACACTCACGCACAAACACAAACACAAACACACACACACACACACACACACACACACACACACACACTCATCTCCTCTCTCATAAACTCCCTTAGATTGCTCCATTGATCTGACGTGGAGAATCCCCTTGGTGTGCGCATTTCATTTACGACAGATAATTAATTTCTGTTGATAGATCCACAGTGGAACTCCCTCTTCTCTTGCTCCTTTGATGCAAGCAGGTCTTCTGATAACAATGGCAATTTATCTTGTGAGATTTGATGAGCAAATGGGATTTTCCTCTCAGCTAAAACTGAAATTTAACTCAGAGGGTGCAGGGTTTAGGTAAAAGGAAGGATGGAGATTAGTACATTATTTTAGCCCCTGAGCTGCTTTTAGATAAGATAGTGAGAGGAAAGTTTTCTTTAAGTATCATTTTTCTTCTCTCATGTTTTAGAAAAATTATTAGCAATATTTTGTCAATAGGCATGCTGAAGTATTCACTGCCCTTCAGCTTTTACTAGTTTTGTCATGTTACAACCCCAAACCTGAAAGAATGTTATTGGCATTTTTATGCCATTTTATGCCAGTTTTCTTCAGGCAGTGGAAGAAAAATCACTTCATCTATGTAATCAGGGACACCGCCTCTTCATGGGGAATCTATAATCAGATTCTTCACCGGATACATAAACAGCAGACCATACTTTACTTCGGATGTAAAGTTTTCTTCGAAGATGTCTTTTACTTGGCCAGTGAGATCAAGACGTACATGCGCGTGTCCTCCCCAATGCTGGGGGGGCTGCAGGCAAAGGAAAATGGATCGTTGTTGTGTAAACAGGGCCTATGACTTCACTTCCAGCTGTGAAAACTCCCTCCTGGGAGCTGTCATGAAAATAGGTTAATGCTGTGTATTTTGGGATTATCCTTTGTTTTCTGTGAGCATTTCAGTCCTTGTTCCCTTACATGCCTGGGCCCAGCAGCGCTGTTAGTTCAAAGCTTGGGATATAGATTTATATCCTAACCGTGACTTAAAGTTCCTTCCTGAGCTGTGTGCTGTGTTTCGTGTATGTTGTAGTACCCAAGATTGGTTTTGGTTTCAAAACCCTATCTCATGACCACATTTCTAAGATCGTGGTCTAGTCACAGACTCTGCTATATTTTTACATCATTTTACATGCTATATTTTTTGGTCTTGGACCTGTTGAACTGAGGATTTTTTTGTCAAGACCATTAAAAACCACACCTGCATTAACATCCTTTTCATTTTTACTAAAGCTGACTGTGAAAAACCTGGCTGCATTCAAATGGCACAAATAAAGCCCTGGTCTTGTCTTAGTCTGGTGCTGAGTACAACCAACACTAGTTCCTTGCTCTTCACTATGCTGTTTGTCCACTAATGTTCACTGAGCCCTTTACAGAACAGCTGTAATATATACAAAGACTAAATCACTCAAAGGTGGATTCTACCAATTTCCTGACCTCTGAAGGTAATTTCTTGCTCTGTATTTTATTCAGGGATATCCAGTCAAACATGGCCTTATATATTTGCATGCCACACTTTTCCAAACTGTATTTAAACACGTTTAAAACCACATACATCATTTTCCTATGAAACATTCTGCACTGCTTTGCGATGATATAGCAAATAAAATTCCAAATAGGAATTTGTAAATCACTCTTTGTATAAATATATATTTATATTAAAAGGTTTGCTAGTGATGCATAGAAACGACTTCATTTGTATTCAGAATGCACCTCAAATCTTATCTCCAAATAGTAGAGCTGTGACCCTTTAAGACATCTGACAGAAAATCAAAGAGTCAAGAAAAATGATAAGTTGACAGGAAAGTCATTAAAACTGCACAGCAAACCTGTTCTATATTAAAAAGTTGTAAAACATGACAGGTGTAAATTGAAGAGCAAAAATACATCATTATCATGGCTGAGGAGTCAATCAGAAATAAATAGGTATCGACAAAGGAAATCATTTAGCTGCTGTCCTTCAGGCCAATATCATATGTCTTTCAATTTTGTGCTGTCAGTCATTCTGCGGTCACAGATTTCACGCTTGTCAAATGATGGACATCTCATTTTGGTGCATAACTTTCCATAAACACTGGCCATAGCAGGGACAAGGCCCATTAACCCCTACAACGCAGATGCCATCCAGTGAGGCTCTGCTGCAGAGCAGTAAGGAAATGTGATTGGATGCCATGTTTTTACAACGTGTGTAAAATATATTAATATTTAGTCATAAGGACAATTTATGAAGATGAAAAGTTTTGTGAGGTCTTGAAAAAAAATTTTCTTAATGTACATATACCTACAGAAAAAATGAACCCAACTGGACTTCTTCTCAGCATTGTGAAACCTTTTACTATTTAAGATGATTTTCTTAGTTTTCTGACCCATGACTGAAATTTACCATAACATTAATGAATAAAAGAAGCTAGTGACTATCAACCAGACCTAGTACTTGCACCAAGCTGGTTTTATTTTTTATACTAACTTAGAATAACTAACAACAAGCGTAGTGAATGTAGGGCTTTTGTCAGTTGGACACCCTTAAGCTTCTAACCCATTTCTGTAATCTCTGGATACAGGCTAAAAATTAGCAGCTCTTTGTTAACAAGTTAGCGACAGCAGACACAACCCTCCAAACAACAGACATCCATGGGTATGTTTTTGTATGACTGTTTAGGGTTTACCTAGAGCTTATTTTTATTCAGCTTAAAATTCACGTTTAAATTTAGACCTTTTCCCTCCAGACCCGGTAGAAACTGTAACTGAATACTTACTGTAAATGTCTCACTTTTGCTGAATGTTTTAGACTAAATAAGTGAGGGGAAGTGTAAAGACTGAATTTAACAGAGTATTTCTTCCTAATCTCTAAACTGTACTAAATCCCACTTTCTTTTCCCTCTGCAGGTGTGTCTGTTGGAGTGTGAGGGTCACGTCTCCACTTCACTAACATGGGAAGTGTGCAAACAGGCTGTAAAACTGTCGCACCATCCTACACTAGCTGAGGGGGGCGCTCTGTTCAAGAGGGCAGGAGAGGAGCTGGACCTGACCTCTCTTGACCTGAATGGTGACAGTGAAGTGCTGCAGTCTGCAACAGCTAAGAAGCTCCAGGAGAAAGATCAGGATGAGACAGCTTGGGATAAGCGCAGCATCCAGTATGACTCATCGCTGCTGGGATCCTCAGAGGAGGGGGAGAGCCTGCAGGGTCTGGATCTCAGTCTGACAGATGAAGAGGCGAAGGAGAGAGAGGAGAAGGGCTCTGAGAGTGACGGTCAACTAGAAGGGGAGCAGGATGACAGCCCTGAGGGGGTCACCTTATTCAAGCGCTTTGGTGGCTTTCAGAGGGGCCGCCACGGATACAGGAAGCTGATTGGCTCACCCATGAGAGCCCTACAAAAGCGCTACGGTGGGTTCATCGGGGTCCGGAAATCTGCCCGTAAATGGAACAGTCAAAAACGGGTGAACCAGCTGCTCAGGCAGTACCTGGGCATGAGGAGCAACCGCAGTGGCCGGCCCAGCAGCCTCCCTATGAACCGGGTCTGGAGGCAAAACAAACTGTGAGGTGTTTCTGTTGCCCCGGTTACCTCAGCTCATCCACCTTTTAGTTCTCAGCAGGTCCCTCAGTTTGAACTGTGATGTCAGCATCGTGATCAGAACAACAGACTCTCATCTCTCCAAACCTCTCTTTGTGTCCCTAAGTAACAGAGAATGTTTTGATGTCCCTCCTAATAAACACATCTACATGCCATTCTGTGAAATAAAAAAATTAGAGAAGTGCAATTGAATATATTTTTGTGTGTCGATATAATAAAAAGGGGCCAAGTGACACTGAAAAACTGGCTGATTGTGAGGTTTTTCAGACTGAGACGCTTCAAAATACCATGAATGCACTTTCATACAAGAGTGTTTCCACACTTTATGTTACAACCACAAACTTCTGTGTATTTTATTGAGATTATATGTGTCAGACCAACACAAAGTAGTTCATGGTTGTGATCCAGAAGGACAATAATGGCAGAAAAGAGCTAAAAGAATGGTTTTCAAACCTTTTTATTAATAAAAGTCTAAAAAGTGTAACATATTTTTCTACGGAGCCCCTTTTACTCAGATAACCATTAATAAAATCCTTCGCAATGAAATGCCTTCACAAGTTACCTTTGTAAATAGAATTCATATTTGCGTAACTTAATCTCAGTATGAATGCAGTTGTTCTGCGAAGGCCTCAAATGGCATCATGAAGGCCAAGCAACACAGAAGACATGTCTGGTATTAGGTTGAAGAGAAGTTTAAAGCAGGGTCTGGTTTTAAAGCAGTAACACAGCTCAGATGGGTGGATCTGTCAACAGCACAACAATTAGTTGTGCACTCCACAAATCTGACCTTTATGGAAAAGAGCCACTGTTCAAAAAAGAGATTAGAAGTCCTCTTTAAGGTATGCCACAAGCCATGTAGGGGGTACTGCAAACTTGGGTCGAAAAGGTCAGATGAAACCAAAATTGATTTTTATAGCCTACATGCAAACAGTATGAGCGATAGGAAAACTGCACCACATAATGCAACAAAAAGACCATCCTTATGGAAAACATAGTGGTGGCAGCATTATGCTGTGACAATGCTTTTTTCAGCTGGTCAGAGCTGATAGAAAGATGGATGGAGCTATATACAGGGCAATCCTGGAAGAAGACTTAATATACAGCCAGAGCTATGGTGGAAGGGTTTAGATCAAAGCATAATAATGTGTTAGAATGGTCCATCCAAAGTCCAGACCTGTATTATATTCAGATTTTGGGGCAAGTCTTACAAAGTGATGTTTAAAGAAGCTCTCAGTTCATCAACTGCAGCATTTTGCAGAGAAAAATGGACAAAAATGGCAGTTTCAAGATATGCAAAGCTGCACTTGGAACAAAAGGTGGTTCTGTGGGCCAAGGAGGTGGAATACAAAGGCAACAATTTTCAAGTATGCATTTATTAAAAAAAAAATCATATCTATTTTCTTTCCCCTCACCATTATGCACTACTTTGTGTTTATCCAATTACATAAAATTCTGATAGAATACATTTGTGGTTGTCATGTGGCAAAATGTGGAAAAACTCAAGAGGAATGAATACTTTTGCACGGCACTACACCTCAGTGAATGAGATGCAAGTTCAGCAGGCTTTTTTTCCACTCTGCAGGCTGGATGGGAATGGACTCATCAATGTAACTAGCACAACACAGGCTTTCTGATTTTAAACTAATCCACACCTCTAACATAACTATAAATTCGAAGTTTCTCAATTGTCAGCGCAGATTTCAGTAATTAAATTGGAAATGGTCCAACACTATGTTTCTTAGATAGTTCAATTAGATGTAAATAAGGTTGGACTATGGGACTGCTGAAGCACAAACCCTTAATTACTGCTAGGAGAGTCCAATTTTCTGCTTAAAGAAATTTAATTAATTAAACACAATGGAGATAAAATTGGTTTTTTGAACTTTGTAAACTCAACAAAACTCTCCATGATCCAAGCAAAAACGGCGTAACAAATGAGAATGCTTGTCTCGTTTCTGCTCTCTTCAGATTTTGGTTATTATGTGGAAGTTTTCATTGCGAGCCCTGCACTTTATGATTTTGTTTAGCAGAAGTAACCAGCAGGTCTCCAGGCTCCCACTATGTAGCTCCTCACTGCGGAGCTTTACTGCCCTCTGGTGTCCGAGGAATAAACATGCAGCACCTGGAATCCACACCAGTTTTATCATGTACCTAATAATTTTGGTTGCCTTAATAATAACAAAAAATGCTGCATTTCAATGAAACAAAACTGGCATATTAAATGTGTTTATTGCCATTTTTAATTTCCATTTTTTAAAAGATTACTCAAGATTTCCTACAGTGTCCAACAACATGGTGCCTGTAGCTAAAAACCAATATCAAAATTATATGACTAAATCTGATCTTCACCAGTTGCTATCTTTCTTAATAGTTTCTCTCTGTCTATCAAACCCGGCAGTTTTTTAATGAAGTAACAATACTTTCAGTGACGCTCTGACAGAATAAGAGGATTAAAGGAACCCTTTCATCTATCCTCACACATCACTCCATTAGGGGCGTCTTTCAATCCAAAAACACTAAAACACATGCTGGTGGGTTTTACCAGGAGATGAGAGCAGTAGTTTAACAAGATGAAATCAATCTTAAAGCGATGGGTCTGTTTTTTGTTGCGTTAATAGGTTAGAATCGGTTAATATCTTACCTGCTGTAGATAACCCTCTTGGCATCTTTATTTAGTATAGGTTCAGATTAGCTGGTCCTGGAGGATGAAGCTAGCTATTAGCCCCACCAAAGCCGACTTCTGTTGTTTTAAAAGAAAGTCCAATCTTGAAACATCAGATTGGTTTATTGGACCCATCTACACTGGGTCGTTATCTAAACCTAAGCTGATGATTATTTACATGAAAGCTGGGGGTAGGAGGTGACTCACCACCAGTCTTTGCCCTGCGTGAAATACTGCCAACAGAACATTTAAACTGTTTCTGGCACAGTAACTACTGTACCTAATAGAAAATTAAGGCAGACAAAAAAAAAAAAAAAAAAAAAAAAAAATCAATAGACCTGTGTTCAAAATATTTTAGATTTTTACTTTTCTTTCCTTTTGTATCATACAGTTACTCACAAGTTATGTAAATAATAGTTGACTTCAGTATAAATAACCACCAAATGCACACGATGATGGTTTAAATGTTTATAAAGTATAATTCACATAAACCACTGTTACAATTTTAAGGTTTGAGTTGTTTTAAGACGGTAGAGGTCCGCTTCAGACTTGGCCCCTCTCAGACTAGCTATTAGTTTCAGCTCCCGGAAACAACTAAACTAGATATGAAGACGCAAACATTTGTCTACAGTGTTAAAATAACTGATTTTTAAAGTGGCATAGCTGTTTACGTAAATTGTATTTTATTTTGCATTAGGTGGTTATTTACACAAGAGCCTGTACTTGTTTACACTGGAAATGGAGGTAGGAGGTAGTGTGCCACCAATGATCATCCTGTGTAAAACGTACAGCTAACAGAACATGTAAAGTGTTTCTGGTCAGAATAACTAACTACCTGCAGAAATGAAGGCAGTGTGAACATCAGTAAAATAGTGTTCACTTAAACCACATTATGCTTAATTCGTTTTGGAAATACTTTACATATTCTGTTCTTAGAACGTTTCATACAGGAAGATCATTGGTGTCGCACTGCATCTGTTTTAATAACCACCCAAGGAAACTTGAAGACAGCTTAAGGTTTCACATTTTTTTAGCTTGGACTTTAGGACGGTAGAAGTCCATTAGAACCCCTCGAAAACTAGCCTTTAGCTTTAGCTTCCAGAAACAACTAATCTGGATTTAAGCACAATTAATTCACCTAGAGAATTATCTGCTGCTTAACATTTTCACAAAAATCCTAAAACATCCCTTAATGCACCACCTGAGCAGAGGGGTAGGATGAACACGGCATGTCTGTTGTGGGTACTGTTACTATGACGCAGAATACAATTTGTTTCTGCTTAATCAAATAAAAAAAAACTGGTGTTTGTTTTGCCATTATGAGCTAGGCAAATCTATAATTTTGCATCTTAATTGTGTTGAAGTGTTTACCAGTGTTTGATTAAAAGATCCAGTGATTCATGCTAATGGCTGTGTGGGTGTTTGCATAATGTCTAAGTGTTTACCTGCATCTGTGTGTTTTTAGAAAGCGTAAACCGTGGATTGTTTTAGAGAACAGTGGTCATTTTAGACCACGTTTAACATTTAACCACGTTTGACTTTAAAACCAATATAGAAAAAAATCTATAAAATACTTACTGTCTCTCTGGCAATGTTTACAGAATGAAACAAAATGATGTCAGAAATGCTCAGTGCTTTTTATTGTGTTGGACAATATATTTCCTCTAGTACAAACCCCAATGCTATTCCCACTGCCATGACTCCAAACATACCTTCACGGATAAAACCATTAACACTGGTTGTGTGCCGACGCGTGGGCAGGAAGGAAATCAGCTTCATTGAAGGAACTTGGTTGAGTCAAACCAAATGTAGCTTATTCTTGTGAGTTAATATTCCAACAAAGTGCCAAAAAACATTTAAAAAACAACATCGGTCAGCCCATTACTCAGGCTAAACGAGATGATAAAAAACAAAAACAAAAGGGTATAAAATGTTCGTACGGAACTCAGAGCACACAATATAATGTACATCATAACCACTGTGTAACCACTGGAAGAGAAGACTGGAAGAAAGGAAACAGCCAGGTAGCAGTGTAAGGATACAGTGAAGCTACAGGGGCAGTAATATGACCTTTGGATATAAAAAGAAAGAGAGGGCTTAGCACATCACATGGTCAAAGTCAGTCAACACCACCATCTCAAACTTCAGGGTTAAGGATCAAGATACAAAGATACACAAAAGTCCATCTGCATTTGTTTTAGGAAAGAAAAAAAGAAGGAAAACACAAGGTATTTAATTTTTCTTGATGGCTCTCAGGCCCTGATTTATATTCTTGTTTTCTTTTTTATAAGTCTCTGTTTACACTCATCCGTCCGTCCACTTCTCTCTTTCTCTCCATCACACAGCTGAGACTAGTCGGGGAAGCGCTGGCAGGCCTTTTTCCAGCGGCAGGCGGTGCACCACTGGTCCTTGCGCTCCACCCCGTACACCTTGCGGCACTTCTTGGCCTCTCCGCGGCCCTTCCTGCAGCCAGACACAAATGAATCACTATTATAGAGAGATGCATCAAATACTACATTAATTCCATCTTATGTGAACCAAGAAACAGCTAAAAACAGACATCGCAAGGTGATAAAATTTCATAAGAAAGTTTGAGTCAAAGCAGATGTTGCTTGAAGCCCAACATTCATCAACTCCCTTCTTTTAATAAGTAAGACCTTGGAATCTACTTTTGTAAGAATCTAAGGTATGATACAGGTGGGCTGTCATTTTGTACAGCATCAAAAAATCTAGAAAAATATTTATTAAAAGAGCTTAGATAATCAATAGATCATTAACCATTTGCAGTTGGGTTGAGGGGCGAAGGGGTAAGGTGCACGACCCATGTACAGAGGCTACAGTCCTCGATGCTACCGTCACGGGTTCGAGTCCTGACCTGTTGACCTTTGCTGCATGATGAGCTCTGTGTTGTGTTGTGGAAGTATGAAGCAATTACTAAAGTTGAGATACATGTGGATGAAGTGTGCGATGAAATAATAAATGAAAGAAAATTCTTTGGTGTATAACTTAATGATAAAATAAGCTAAAACAAAACACATTCTGGACCACAAATCACTCCATGTTACACTATCAAAATTTGAATTAACTAAATACGTCTTATACCAACATTAAGCCAGCTAACAAGAACCGGTGGGTCACCTCAAGTGTAAATCCCCAGCTAAGCCCATGTATTTTTTTTCATAGACAAACAACCTGAAATTGCTGAGAGAAATTTATAGTAAAGTTCATAAAAAGCGAAAAAGTTCATAGTAATTAAATTCGTAGAGAAGTTTTGCTCAAAACTGATTGCTAAATAAAACTGTTCATGATTTCATTCACTTTGACAAAAAGTCTTGTTCCATCTAAGGAAAAGTAACTCCACAGTATGATTCTACCACCATCATATTTATATGTAGGTAAGCAGCTCTTTTGGATCAGGAGATTTTAGCCAGACCTGGATGAAAAAATGATTCCATCTAAGCAGAAATTCCTGCAGCTGCTTCAGTGTTACCGTCTTCCTCTTGGCAGAAGTCCCTACTGGTTTCCATCTTGTCTTTTGATCTATTACAGAGTAGGGCAAAGCTTTTATAAAATCACTGTTGTTTTATATGTTCTCTAGTCACTGGTGAGTGTTCACTGTCACAATACAGTTTGTGGCAGTTTTCGCAGCTTTTTGTATCCTTATACTCCCCGATACCTTTGTGCAATCAGATCATTTAAACCTTTGTTTCCTCTCTACAAATTATGGCTTTAGTTCAAGGATGCAAATGAGCGAATGTCAGGAACATCCTACCAGAGAGATCTTCTATTACTCCTGGTTTCCTGGTCCGCGGAGCTGCTAGAACCTTTAGAACCTTTCATTCAGCAATATCTGCTGCTTTTACCTTCAACTCTCAACTTTAACTCCAGCATTAACATGTAGGCATTACATTCCAACTGCTGCAGCCTGTCTGGTTGTTGGTTTAATACCTGAAGGAGCAGTGGGTGCGTGAGGGAGACGCGCTCATTGGCTGCAGCCTGTTCTGCTGCAGCCACTGTTCTCCGACACTGACTGAGCGACAGCGAGGCTTCAGCATCTGGGGAGGAAAAGCACACATTAGGAACAACAGCAGACACTGATGATGTCCTGGACATAGGTGTCATAAATACATGACTACCGAGGGCCCCAGTTAGGTTCAGCTTTAATAGGCCCTTTTTGAGAGTACAAGCACATACATGCACAGACAAAATACCCACCGGAGTGTTGCTGTGGGCAGATACCGAGGCAGAGGGGGTCCAACTCTGACTGCACGGGCTTCTGGGGACCACAGATACCTGGACAGGGCTGCAGGACTGGGGAAGGAAGAGAGAAGAAAACAAAATTCAATCACCCCTGCAGACCCTTAACCTGGTTGATGACTTGTTACAGCTGGAAACTCAGCAGGTTTAATTTCAGGTTCTAAATGAAAGAGGCGTTCAAATTTTAAGATCCTGTGGGATATTATCAGCTTTAACCTTTTTGACACTTGAATTAGCCAGTTACACGCACACATTAGTTGTTGGTCCTCTCATGTTTCTACTATAATCTCAGACCCCTCCCCTCTTATAAGTTTACATCCCCGTTTCAAATAACCAAGGACTCAATTTATTTTTTTGATTAATTTCATGAATTTATATTAAAAAACAGTCAAACAGTGTTACGTTATTTAAATCCTTGCTTATTACATCATCCTTGGGATGTTTCTACAGCTGTCTTGACAAGAGAAATAACCTCAACACTTAACGGGCAAAAAGTGTATAGAAAGATCTGCCAGTAATGAGCATCACCTTATATTACTCTGCCGTAGCGGTGGCACCGTCATGCTGTGGAAATGTTTCAATGGATGAAACAACAAAACAAATAACGATTCAAACAAGTCTTGTGTTGTCTGCCATAAGCACTGCTTTTCTCACCTTTACCCTCTCTGCTATCACACACATAGATGTAAAAGCATTAAATCAATCAGGTTAGTTTTGAATATTTGTGGTCATAAATATGGACAAACGTCTAAATACAGTTAAATCAAGTAACAAATCTCCTGACTAAACAGTTTTAGTATCTCTGATGGATTTGTGGACTAGACAGTAAAAAGGATGCAAACTTCTCAAAACCAACCAAGGGTTTTCTGTGGTTGCCTTTATAGCACAAACAGAAACAGGAACACTCAGCCCACAGATCATTAACTACAGATAATTCTCTGTGGGTCTGTTTGAATTAATGATTGTTTACACATCAAGCACACACTGATGGAGGGCTTAAATTATTTTATGGTCAGAGAAGCAAACATTTGGCAGCTTCTAGAGACCTGAGAACCTTAAAGGTAAACAGGCGGGTCGCTGCAAAAATAATCGTGTCAGACATTTTATCGTAACCAGCTCAACCAAATTGTGACGCTGTTAATGATCTTTTCCTGTGCTGTTTCACCATTTCCCTCTGCCCCATTTCTCCGACCCGCTCTCTGAACAAACAGGGCACAGGCTACTGCCGTCCTCACATCTCATCACACAGAGGGGAGACGGACAGGACTGAAATAGGTCTTCAGAACAAAGCATAATAAACTATTAACTTTGTTAATCCAAGCAGTAACAGGGAAAACGGCTGGATGAGGAACCCCTGTGAGGATAACTCTCATAATAGTAAGTTCTGCAACAACAGACCTACAGCTGAAATTGGGAGTAAATTCAAAATATGCACAGTTAGATGTTTGTAATATTAAAAATAAATAAATAAAATAAAAAATGGCCAGGTTTGGTCATTGCTTTTTGTGGAAACATGGAATTCGACACACAGCAGGCTGTCTGTGCTGCCTGGCGTCAGCGACTGTGTTTTTCCTGCCTTTTGCAGGCTGGTGAGAGGCTAGTCTCCCAGAGAGAGCGAGCAAGCTGCTGGCTCGCTCTCTCTCTGTCACAAAGCATCCTTTTACAGGCTCCACGGCTCAGGGTAAATGCAGGTCACCAGTGAAATGTGCTGCTTCGTGATGCATAAACAACACTGTAGCTCATTGGCTCGTTAGAGATGTTGTCTGCTTGGCGAGGCGGGTGCTGGGGGGCTCGTCTGCTAAGGAGGGCCTCTGAAACAGCACAGCAAGCATGTAATGTGAGACTCACTCAGTGCAGAAATTCCAGCTACATAAAGTGAATGTATGACAGCAGTTAAAAAAACGCTTTCTGCTCTGTACTCAGTTACAGCTTCCTTTGCTTCAAACAATCACAAGACTGCCAAAATCAGGAGAAAATCAAGAGAAAATCAGGAGAAATGACTACTACTGCTGATTACTTGGTTGTTATAAAAGGACAAACTAGTTCTCTATACTCCTCCTGTATGCTCAGTACCTCAGGCTGAAAAGGGGTTTGACATGCAAGGCTATATGAAGTGGAAATCTCTCTCCTTGCACATACTGTGGCAACACTGCAGCACCCACCTGATAGAGATGCTCAGTGTGGATCTGCCAGAAGCTGCTGGGGGCCGACTGACTGAGTGGACAGGGCCTCCTTGGACCTGGCAAAGAGCTGGAGTTGGACCTGGGCCTGTGAGCTACAGGGATCTGGAGCTCCGATCCTGGAGGAGAACCACACGAGGCCCAGCTGAGAAGAGCAGAAGAGGGCTGGCTAGGAGACTGCTGGGCTGGACTGGGAGCAGAACTGGCCTCGATGGTCTCACAGCAGATCTTGGTGTAGTAGAAGTCCTCCTCTCTCTGGGACTCATCTGATGCACTGCTGAATGTGTGTGTGTGGTGGGGACATGGCAGTGGACACACAGAGAAGAAGGAGTAACTTGTGTGTTTGGAGCGTTACTCAAAACACCACTCACTGTGGCCCAGATATACACTCTCTCCTCACCAAGTCGGAGCTCTTCAGCAAGCTGAAATTTTTATTCCCTCCTGTTTTTTTAATGCTGTTTTGCAGCTGAAAAATGTTTTTAAGAGCTAAACTGTCTGGTTTTCTCACCAGCTCAGACTGAATAGTGGTCAAACAGTTTGCACGCAAACCTCTAACATTAGGCTGCTGTATATCACCACAGGATGGAAGCAGTGGACAGATAAAACTAACAAATCAATGCTGTGTGAAATTATTTTCTTCATTTTTACCATGCTACGTTAAACCCGTATGATATGGCTGGGACTACACGACATCTTACAGTTCCCTTCACATATTGAGCGATAATATTGGTAGAATCTAAATACTCTGCGTCGATGCAAACATAAACATGTAATTGACTGACACTAAAGAAAACACAAAGTTGAGCCAAATGCCATGTTTAGTAATTCTTCGTGTGGGTGATTAGATCTGGTAATAGAGATTTCAGTTTTCTGTTGGGGGATTAAATATTTAGAAGAATGAATATTTCGAAGTTCAAAACTGCTATAAATGGACTGTTGCTGGTTGCTTTTAAATGAGCTAAAATGGTTGTTTTCCCTTCCACAAATTAGCCCAAAGGGGACAATGTAAGTGTTATGAATAGAGACGCACCGATTAGAGAGGTTGTGTTGCTAATTTAACCGATTTTGAAAAGGTCTGCCCTGTACATTTTTGCAGTAAAGATTTTAGCCGGTTGTGATGTTTCTTTAAGAGACACAAATAACAACAAAACACATTTTTTCTGCCTTCTGCATAACTGGAAATTTTACCCATCTTAACAACACTGTAAACTGCTTCTAAAAAAATAAACATTAACAAAGATTTTTCCTTAAAAATTAATTAAGTGGTTTCTCTCACTATGAGATCTGACACATTCAAAAAGAGACTAAAAAGGAGCAACGACACGGAAAGCACAATTTGGCGGAGATAAGATAAGTTAAGATAAGACGGAAAAAGCTGAAAAACAAGAGAAGAATGCAAAAAACTACAGACCGCTAGCAAGGACAAGATGTAATCAGAAGGGGATGAATAAAAAAAAAACAAAAAGCACCAACAAAACCTATTACTGCTTATATGTGGTGCATTTACTAATCAGAGAAAAATTCAGACTTAAAGTTACTGATCGGCTGATCACCACAAAGGAAATTGTCTGATTCCGTTCACCAGATGATTGTTCTGTCCATTTCTAGTTAGCAAGGTGTGACACATTTAAAACGAAGACAAACAAAATCCACAATTTGAGAAAATAAATCAGCAGAGATTAGGTGCTAAAAAAAAAAAAGAGGCTTACAAGAGCTTACAGAAGGAAGAAATAGCACAGCCACAGGAGCATAAAGAAAAACTCTGAATACAGACAAGATGCAATCAGAAGGACACAAACACAAGCTGACAAGAGAGGAGAAACAAAACAACTGGAACTGGGCTAAAATGGGTCAGAAGCGACATGAATGAATACAAAGTGATCATTTTTAGCGACATGATGGGAAACAAACTTTCACTCCATCTGCTTACCCCATCTTCTTTAATGTTTTACCTTTTATTTTCAGTCATGCTATTAATAAACTAATAGAGTGAAACTGAATGTTCTTGTGGTTAAAGCACTGAAAATATCCGCTCACCCCAGGTGCATCACACGAATGTGTCTTTTTATTCCAACAGAAGAGGTTAGCACTTTGCCACAGCCGGGCCACAGACACTTATACACACTTCGCAGAGAGCTCTGTAGGAGAAAGAAAAAATCAGAGGTCAACCACAGGGCAGCAGAGAGCGGACTGAATCCATCTCTGGCTAAATGGTTTCGGTGATTCCAATCAGATAGGTACCTTTGGCTTTTTGGCAGTGAGCTCCTCGCCCTGTTCCAGCTCCATGTGCAGGCCTTCATCGGGGCTGCTGTCCACCTCGGTGACAGACGGCGAGGGGGCCGGGCTCACGCTGCCGTGGTCCCAGCTCCAGTAGCCGCTGCTGCCGCTGTCAGAGAGCTCGCCGCCGCCACTCTCCATGTCGACAGCTGAGGACGATCCAGCTGCAGTCAGAGGCGATTTTTTTCTTGGTTTAGTTTTCAGAAGAGCATTCTGAGCCAGAGGCAACATCATTTCCTAGGTGGCAAAAGATGCTGCCTCCTCCAAAAAATCAAAACTAACTTTCTGAGGTATTTTAGGAAGATAAAAATAGCTGCTTTGCAGTCGGGCGTGTGCCTTACTGCTTTCCCTATACCCATCCTACAGAGAACAGAAGATGTCCCGCACTGGTTGTTATTTGGGTCTGTTGTAAACACATGATCAACATTACTGCAGCATGTTTATTCCTCTTTGCTCTTTTCCTTGTTAACTTAATGAGATTAATCTTTTTTTTTACTCAGGCAGTAGAGGCAATGTATTTCAAATAAGGGGCCTTGGTTTTGGCACAGTTGTTGCAGAACAGGTAAAAATAAACATTAAAAAATAACTAGTAATGATATAATGATAAAACAAAAGGCTTGGGTCTTATTTAGAGTCTTAGTCTACTTAAATTCCCTGCTGGGTGCTCCACGTTACAAAGAGAACAAGTGCTGCTCATGCAAACACACAAATGTACTGCAATTATTTTTTCCAGGTGTATTTAATTGCACAAAAACCTCTCTAATGTCTTATTTTAAGAACTATGTTAGCATGTTTTCCTCGGCGCATCAGAGCTAGTCACATAATACAGAAAGCTGCAGCAGCCAGTGCAGTCTTTCTAGTGAACCTCATTAAAAAGAAGAAAAACATTTAGATTGTTAAGAACCCCCAGATTTGTTAGATCGACGTGTGCATGGCGTATGGTACGGTTTTGGAAGCCATGGACAAGAAAGTAGGCAATGATTAGAAAAAACCTGAACATGCAAACTGCAGCTACAAGAGTGCAAAATCATGGACAGCCAACCAACAACAGACAGAACATCCGCTGCTTGGGATTGGATCAGGACACCGCAATTTAGTTTTAATAAGCGTGGTATTATTATACTATTAATAAATGACATTAAATGGCGTTTCATTTTCATTAAATAAAAAACCCATCATATTTCTCATTTAAAATGCATACTGATGTATTTAGTTCGGCATCATTGCCAACAAGCATATAAAATATGATTTATTTATTTATTTGCCAAAAATATTAATAATAATATTATGTAACCACATCAAAAACATAAAACAAGCTTTAATGTGTAATTTAAGGTATTCCAGTGGGCATACTGAGGTTGCATCTGTCAATGGTGATTTGAAAAGGTTGTCCTACCTCTAAGAGCTTTTTTACATTTTGTCACAGAAATTTAGTCACACACAGGCTCACTTTTGGTCCATTATACAAATCACATGTCCCCTGAAGGCAGTTGGTTGCCCTGGATTTTGAGGTCACAGAGTTAAGGGAACTAATTGGAAAGCACTCATACCTCCCAATCTCATACCAATAATTTCCAAATGCTTTGAAATAAATCTTATAATATTTAATACACACAAGTTTTGGGACGTCTAAGCGGTGGCAAGTTTGAGTTATCAGGCAGTAAAAGCATTTTGGGACTTCTAATCAGTGATGTTAAATTGATAACTCAACTTCTCTACATTTGTCAGCCACCACACTAAACTGCTTCGAAATTTCAAGAGGCAAACTAGTCTGTAATCGCGACTCTTTGGAAAAATGAATTCAGGTGTACCTCAAGGCTTAGTTCTTGACCTACATCTTTTTTGTTTGCATCCTGGTGCAGGTTTCTAGATGTATCCTTTTCTATGTTGCTTGAAAGGACAACTGTCCCCTTATATTGAGTTTATTGTGGTTTGGTTTGAAAAGTCATCTCTCACATTGAATGTAAAAAATGGGTTCATTTACTGTTCTTCATGGGACGGATTTTTTATTTGACTGTAAGGATTTAAATCTGAATATAAATGGGCACAACTTATCAAACAAGGCACAGAATTAAATTATCTTTGTGTCATGGCAGACTGTTATTTAAAATTTAACAAACATATCAAATTAATAAGCCGAGTTAAGACTTTCTACTATTTATGCCTTTTTTTATGCTGGAAATAATTTGATGCATGTTTTTGGAGTTTTTTCCCCATTTACATTATCATTTAACCTCTGGGTCACAAGCAGCACCAACAACACTCAAGCCACTGAGGATGATAATGAGCTAACTAAGATCTCCGACAGGAAGCCCTCTAGATTGGATCGCTGTCACGTTCTAACAAATCTAAATATTTTTGGAAATGTTCCCATCTTGAGTTGCTTAGCGTTTTTACTCTGCGTTTTGATATGACTTGTTGATATTCCGACCCTTTGATGGTTGAATGGCGGGCAAAGAAAACTTAATCTTAACTAATTAGAATTAATTGCCTGCTTTATAAACTTCCTCTGAACAAACCTAGCAGTGTTTCAGCTGCTTTCGGCCTTGCTCATCCCCACACCAACAGTTGTATGAGCGTACATGTTCAGGGTCCTCAGGTGCTTAGTGACCTGTGGTTCCACAGGTTCATTAATACGTGGAGTATCTAGTGAAAACTGTAAGGTGCCTTTACGTAAAACTTTTCTGCGACAAACAGTTGTCTCTGTTCCCGGGGCCAACTTCCCTGCATCTGATTAGCACTGAAGCACTTTCCTAAGAAACAAACTTTGCAATCATGATAATCACCACCATACTTCATTTAATGTGATGGTTTAGGTTTAATTTATAATTAATTTGATTTGTATCGTTGGGTCCTAGTAAGTGTTATGTTTTTACTCTGTATTTTGAACTTTTTTAGTCCTTTTATACCAAAAGCCCGACTAGGGATGGGCACTGCAAAAAGACTTACGCTAAATGGCTTACGCTAATTTCATATTTAACAATTGTACCAATAGGAATACATTAATTAGGGATGCACGATATATCAGCATTAACATCAGTATTGGCTGATGTTAATAACATTTTGTAACATATCTGTATCCGTTCGATAAGTCAAACTGGGCCGATATTAATAATGGCCTTTTTTAAAATTTCCATCTTGTTGCCATTTGTGTTTTTGAAGGGGCAGGAAAGGGACTGACCATATGGTATTTGTTTGGTCATTTGATAGTGATGCAGCACATGACTGTGGGGTGTTTTTTTTAAATACTTTTTTACAGCACTATTGGCTGTCATTTTTGTTATTTTATGAAAGTTAGCTGACATGAAATGGGGAGAGAAGGTGGTGGAAGATATGCAGCAATGGTCAACGGGCCGGGACTCGAACCCGTGACAGGCTGCATTGAGAACTAAGTCATCTGTACATGGGCTGCGGGGTGTTCAACTGAAGTAGAGATAAAAAGCAATGTCAGCAGTGTGGTCCTTTTTACGGATGTCTATAGGGTAGGGATATATTAATATATAATATTGGTAAATATGGGTTATTGGCCATAACAACAATATTAACATCGGATATTGATATCGGCTCAAGTTTTCATATCGGTGCATCACTAGCACTAATACTTTGAAATAATAATGACACTGACAGATCTACAAAGCATGAGCTGCAAAAGAATCAATATTTAAAACCACAGAAGGAAGTCAGACCTGGACCCGGATCTGTCTGTGGAGGGCTCTGCACCACTGGGCTACAGGACAAACTGGTGAGAACCATGGCTGCCATTATCTCATCCATCTCCACAGACTCTGGGCTCCGGAAGCTGCAGAGCAAAACGCAGAAACATTTTTAAGCTTTTGTTGTAATGCCAATGACCAGTACCACCTGAGGTGTCTCTCCCTCACCTGTATGGAGCCTCTCCTCTGGCTGGCATGTTGTTCGGGTGCGCAGCGGCTCCCGTGTTATGCAGCGGAGCAACAAAGTTGCCCCAGCCTGACGTCTTGGTCCTGTGATGATGGTCAAACATCTTCTCAGCCTTGACGCAGCTCTGGGTGTGCACCTTCAGGGAGGGACAGGGTGACAATGAAATTTCTCCCTGCTTCACTTGAAGATCATTGCTCTTCTCAGTGGATCAGGATGATTCATTGGACACACATGGTGTTTAAAACTATTTAAATCCGACTTTGATAGTCTGCAACTGACCCTCGCTGCTGCCATGAATAACACAGTTAAGAGAATGTTTCCTGTCCTGTCTGTGGCGTCCTGCCAGCAGATGGCAAAATCTGCCAAAGCAAAGCAGCAGGAGAATGAAGCGGCTGCCAGATTCAGAGCTGGACGTGTTTTACGTTGAACGCATGAGAAAAATACCGATCCTATTTGTGGGAATTTTCCTCTGTAAAGGGTTGAACTTTGTCAGTCTTTCCCTTCTTATATGATCTAAATGAGCAGATAATGCCATGGCAGCCTGACGTCTGAATCAGCAAATTAAACATCAGTATAAAAACTACCTTCTAACTGGGAAGATATGCTTAGAATAATAACCTTACTCTATAAATGAATGAAGTACTTTATATGAAAACTGGGGAGTGTTTCATCACCCCAGCTTACCAGAGTCTGGTGGGTACCAAGTTCCCTTCTGCTGTGTGTCGTTGCTGGCACGCCTTCCTGCTGTCCCACCCGGTAGGCCGCCGTCCCGCCTGGTCCTGTTCCAGCACTGTTCTCTGGTCCCATAGCTGCCATGGTGCTGCTGCACACAGTGAGGGGGACTCAGCACAATGTCACACTTGACTGCAGAAAAGACACCTACAATGGATTTGGGCAAATGAGGCATTCAATTACATTTTAAGTCACATAGGCTTGAATTGTAATTTTTTCCAGCACTTTAGGCACATTTAAATTTTTATTTAAAACTTTTAATGGAAAATTAA
>JAHHUM010000489.1:53210-85201 GCA_036173005.1 Crenichthys baileyi | reverse complement strand
AACCCCCTTTTTTAACCCTACCTCAGGGTTTTAATTTTCTTTTGACCCCGGGCAGATGGGAAAAAGGAACGGGGAACAAGGCAGGAAAACCCCGGGTTTAAATTCCTGGCCCCCCAGCTAAAACCCTGTGGGGGTGTCAACTCTAAAAAGGGGGGGGGTTTTGGGGCCTAAAATGAAAAACCTGTCATTTTGGGTTGGGGGTTTAAAGGGTAAAATTTGGACGAGTGGTAAGCCGGCCTTATTTCAATTGGGGAAAACCCGGAAAAGGCCGAGGTGAAGGGGTTTTTAGCAGGGTAAGGGGGACAGTTTTTTCTCAAAAGGGGGGGGGCCGCAAAAAGGGGGGGCCCAAATTTGAGGACAAAATTTTGGGCACGTCGGGGGGCGCTCTGGGACCGACACCGCGTTTTTGGGAAAAGGGCCAGGCCAAGGGAATTTCCGGATGGGGGACCCAAAAAACACCCTCCAACAGGATTAACTGTGGACGCAAGGGAAGCTGTCTGAAAAGGGGTTTTTTCGGATGCTAAAACCCGGATTGTATCCAAAAAAATAAAACCACGGCTGCCCAAATCACGGCAAAAATTAAATGTGGGCCCCCAACTCTCCTGTTTCCACCCCGAAATGTCCATCGGGGGCTCCAAGGGGGGAAAATACCAAACCGGGCTGCTATAGCCAAACCTTTGGGTCAACCATAAAATGCCAAAGCGGGTTTTAAAGGGGCAAGGAGCGCAAATCTTTTGGCTGTGGACAATGTGAAAAATTTTGTTTTTCTGATGAGTCCACCTTTAACTGTTTTCCCCCCCACATCCGGGGGAGTTACGGTTTGGGGGGAAGCCCCACAGAAGCGTACCACCCAGACTGTTGCATGCCCAGAGTGAAGCATGTGGGGGGGAATCAGTGATGGTTTGGGCTGCCATATCATGGTATTCCCCCTTGGCCCAATACTTGTGCTAGATGGGCGCTTCACTGCCAAGGACTAACCCAAACCCTTCTTGAGGACCATGTGCATCCCAATGGTTTTAAACATTGTATCCTGAAGGGGTGCCGTGTAAACGGGTTACAGTGCACCAAAAACCACAGCAAGAAAAATGGTGTAAAGATGGGTTTTTTATGAACATGAAATGGAAGTTAACATCTCCCATGGCCTGCACAGTCACCCCCAGATCTAAATATTTTTTTTAGAGCCACTTTTTTGGGGTGTTTTTGGAGGAGCAGTCAGGAAACGTTTTTCCTCTACCAGTATCACGTAGTGACCTGGCCACTATCCTGCAAGAAGAATGGCTTAAAATCCCTCTGACCACTGTGGCGGAACTTGTATAATTTTCATTTCCCCAAGACGAATTGAAAACCGGGGGTTTTGGCCGCAAAAGGAGGCCCTAAACCTCAAATTTAAATTAAATTTTTGGTCTAAAACCCCGGGGTTTCAGTTTCATTGTCCAGCCCCTGTAGCTTCAACCTGATAAAATGTGAAGTATGAATATAATTGCAAGCCACTAGGTCTCCTGACTGCTCCATAATTTCAATATTATGTGAGAAATGTTTTTAGAGGTGGATTTAGGATTTTCATCAAAAATATTTTTTGAGTCCTTGAGAGTAAGAAATATTGAAATATGCCTGTAAACCTTATCATTGTTTTTGTCTGACTTTGTCCTTTTATTTATACTTCTAATCATTGTATTGCTCTGCAGGTGTCATCTGTTTAAGGTAGTCATGGTTGAAATTCTTGAAACTTCATATTCTGCTGAGCTGTTAAGCAAGCTTCAAGTTGTTCAAGCAAGCTAGTACTAGATTTAAGCTCTTTTGCTAGTTTATGTCCCCTTTCTGCAACTGAAACAGTTTAAAAGGAAATACAAACAGCTATATTTAGAAATGTGCATGTAAGTCAAGCATACCACTATGCTTGACATAGCCTTGCTCCCCTAACTAGAGATACGTTACTTTACATTAAAAATTAATGTCCTATTATGTCACACGGCCACTGTTTCTAACCTTGGTCTAAATACAAACAGAACAATGTCCTCAGGGAAAGACCTGCGCCACCTGGAGTTACCTGGCTGACCTAACCCTGGGCAATAGTGGCAAAGCCTGTTGTGACTCATCCTCTGTCTTTGAGTCTATAGAGGGATGACTGGTTTGGAAGGTTTTGAATTTTAATGTGTTCCTACATATCAAAATAACAAGATCTACAGTGACCTAGATCCTTAGTCTTTCGTCACTTCCACGTTCAGGTCATTAGAAAATGTCTCCATCAATAAATCTGATGAAAGACTTTTGAAATTGACTTTAACACCCCTAAAAACTGATAATTATAGTTAAAAGGTAGATATAATAGAAACTTTATGCATTTCAGTGTCAGCTCATATTTATAAAGTGTATGACAACAATCTGTTTTCATCTATGCACATTGTTTGCCCAAAACTGTTACTTTTATTTTGTGCTTTTAAGAAAGCTTTGAAACATCAACTTGTTTAATTGTTCGACAAATTTTAAAACCAAGGACAATGTGCACAAGTTTGAATTAAGTGTGGATTTTCTTGAATCTACACAGCATAAAAATTAAATGTGAAGCCTTAAACATACCGACCATAATTTTGCAGCTCCCTACAAGTTAAAATACTTTGAGAAAAGATTTATGGTCAGACAAGAAAGGGATTGTCCTATTTGGCCACACAAGCTAGGTTTGTGCGAGGATGACAACAAGCCAAAATGATAATTACTATCAAATATTCAGCCAAGATTGTTCCTTATTGATGGCTACAGAATGAATGTTGTTTCTTTTCAAATTGCAAATGGACATTTATCTAAACAGTACTATGAGTAAATATACACAGACCCATCCAGTAAATTAAAATATTTTATAAAAGTTCATTTATTTCAGTAAATGAATTCACCAAGTGAATCAAATTATATAGAAACAAAATACACACAGACTGATTTGAGAAAATTCACGCTTAATTCCAACTTAATTCTTGCTTTCACAAATTTTTTAAGTTTTATGTTTTAATATAAGTCCATGCTGAAGGAAAAAGAATAAATTTAAACTTATTTACTCTACTTTAGGTCAATAGTATTTTATTTACTTTTTAAAAATCTAATGAGAAATCTAGGCCTTTGTAATAAATCGTTCAAGTTTATAAATTATATTATAACTAATGAGAGTGGACTGAGAGCTACCAATACATTTGCACACTGATTAGAAGTACATTTTTAGCAGAGATGGTAACAATGCCACAACACCTATAGTCACCCTTACAATTGAAGCTGAAATCATAAACTTTCATGACATAAAATGAAAAAATGTGATAAAAATGATATTTCTCAATACTTGTTTATCATTACAACATTTCTATAATCTCTGCCAGGATGGCCAAAATCTGCTGAATGACTCTACTCGCTTCTGCAAACATTGCCAGCTGTGACTCCAAGGAAACACACAGTGTCCATCTGTGAGACTACAAACTACAGCAGGCAGTGTTAAAGACCTTTCAGAATAAAATAAAATAAAAAAATATTCCACTCACAGCAAGACACTTTGTGTCTATTAATACTACTGTGTGTTTTACTGGGGATTATAAAAACCATAAACATTTAAGGATATGGAGAAAAACAGTGGCGAATAAGCTAAAAACTCCCCTTTTAGTTTATTTCTTCACAGAGTTGAGCTCTGCAGTGGCTAATTAAATGTAAACTGCCCAATGTAATTTGTCATGGCATCTGAAAGACCCAAGGCATATTCACAGCAAGCAGATGCTACTCAGCACTTCTGTAGTAAAATTTTTCATATGGGTCACAATTTCCTTAGACGTTGTTCAGGCCAGATGGTTAAGATGGGTGTGGGGGAGGGTTTAACTTTTCAGAACCATCTATCTGCTTGTTTTAAATGTTCATAAGTGCCTTTGTTATAGAGAGTCCTGATTTTATTCCAGGTGCTTGAGAGCGAAGCAGCAAACCCCCCTGCTGTTTGGTGATCATTAGCAGTCATACTAGACAAATACTGGGGGTTTAGTGAATTAAATCCAAGGTAAGCTACTGAATAACCAAGCTCTATCTGGGTAAATGCAGAACAAATCTGAGGTTGTTGAGAAATCCGTCTTGCAATTGTTTAACCTTATTTATAGATAAGGTTGAGTTTCTTGTTAACTCTGATCTATGATCACACCTTTGCCATTCTCGATCAGGTCCTTCCTTAGAGAACTAGCCATTGATCTCTTGTTTCTCATTTACCCTGACCAAATAATCAAATTTGTGACCTTTGAAGAGAGAATGATTGTAAAAGACAACAGGTTTGGCTGTCCATAATAAAGAGAAAGGAGGAAAAAAAAACACAATTTATACCATTTATATATAATTATGAAGCAGGTGCACTGGTCAGAACCCATAATTTGCAATGAATTATTCAAAGTAGAAATTTTAGTTGTTCAGTGTTTTTACTGTTGTGATCATGCATCTTGGTAATAAATCTTATACTGTGGAAATCCCTGTTTATTTTGCTTTAGATGATTGTAAGCAAAATCCTGTCACGTCTTGTTAAGCAGAGTAGAACGTGTGGGTTGTGCCCATTGAAAACTCTTTTTGCGTTTAGTGAATACATTTCTAATTTATCAATACATGATATTCCTTCATCCAATCCAATAAACACCACCAAACAAGGGTCAATAGCATAATAAATTGTGTTGACGTTTTACAATGCACATACTGACAAATGCATTTTCCATACAAATGTGGCACCATTTAAATGGAATAAACAAGCATTCCAACAGTAGAAGCATTGTTACAAAAAAGAAATAATCGACTAATAACAAATCTCCTTACTTTTTTGTGGTAAGTACATTCACAAAGAAATTTGTAATGGGTGTAATTGCATAAAAAGAAAATTCTAATACAAATGAGTGACCTGAATACAGATTAGATAGATCAGTACCATTTATGTGACATTAGGATTGAGAAATGTGTTGCTTAGTCACATTGCTCTGTGCTGTAGGAGAAGAAATCATTATCTGTGCCTATTCTATCAGAGACTTAATGCTTCATGACTGTTGCAAAATTGTCATTGTAGATGGGAGTCAATAGACCACAACAATATGACATTAAATCAATGAAATTTTTTTCTAAAATCCAATTCAACTTCAGCTGAAAATACATCTGCACATGATGTAATATCTCCATATGACCACATATCTGAAAAGTGCAATTTGAATACATACGGGAGTTATTCGAGGATAACTAATATATTCTCTAACTCTGCACATGTGTGGTCATACAACAGTTCTAAAAACTTAATTTTTCAGCCATGTCATGTGAGCCCCTGACTTAAGACTTAAAGATTACCAACTGTGCAGAGGCAGAACGTCTACACTTATTGATCCACTGGGCTCAACTACCCTTCTGATTATTATTACATTGAGACCTTATCAGTGACAAACAGGGGCACTTTGTGATGCTCAATGCTCCCACTGAAGGTTTTTACATAAACACTTAACAGGATACCAAAATTCACAGCATAAAATAAATGAGAATGTTAACTGTCCCCTTGTCAAATTTTGACAGTTCAAATCTTATTGTGTGGAGTTTACATGTTCTCCCATGCATGTGTGGGGTTTGGTACTCTGACTTTAAAGCTTGTTTAAAGCTTTTAGGTTATGCTGGTAATATCATGTTGACTCTTGAAACCTGGAGTCGAGTAATTCTGAAAAGGAGGATGGTTTGCAAAATGGAGGATTGTGTCTATGCATTTTTTGTAGATTACTACCCATTCCAGAGCTTGCTATTTTTGCTTAATTCACTGTGATTTTATAAGACATGAATATGATTTGAACCATTTCATTGTAACTCTGGCTGTATGCTTGTTGTTGTGGTCTAGCTTGAAGTTGAACCTCCACCCTAGTCAGAAGTTCATTTCAGCTTTGGCCAGGATTTCTTCAACAATTCCCCTGTATTTATTTATACATTTAATGTTTCTGCTGAAGAAAAGCATCATCACTGCATGATTTTGCTGTTACCGTGGTTCACCCAAAGGAGGGTGTGTAGGGTGTTTGCAGTGTTAGTTATCTGCCATATATAAGACATGGCATATTGGTTGTGGGCCAAGAACTTCAATTTTAGTCTCATCTGACCAAAACAGATTCTTTTATATGTCTGCTGTGACCCTTACATGGCTTATGGCATATGTTTGGCTCTTGTTTAACAATGCTACTTGCTACTCTTCAACAGCTGCCAGATTTGTGGAATGGAACTCAGATAACTGACCTGTCAAACTGATTATCTTACTTGAGATTTGGATTTCTGCAGCTCCTCCAGAGTTACCATGGGGCTGTTGGGACCCCAGCCATGGGTTACAACATTAAAGGCCAGTAAGAACTTTTCTGGAACTTTCAAAATAAATTGCATAAACCTACTTCCAGCACAGCCGACTTCCCGTGACATCACTGTTTGAATAAAAACCCCGCGTTCCAAAAAACAGACCTCTTTCCATGCGGATCCCCGTGGTAACCGGACAGGAGAGGCACAGCGAGTATGTCGCCTTCCTGGCAAGCAGACAACTCTTCAAACTGGATCCAAGAGTGTCATACGATAACGCAATCATATGCACAAAGTTAAGTCGGAATGAATTGCTGTTTGTGTATGCAGTATTCATTCACGAACGGAGGTAATTAAGATGCAAGCGTGGCTTGACTTTAATTTCTGAGGTCTAAAGAAGCAAACTGTGCTCCAGAGAGTTCCCAGCAGAGACCCTGTTTCTACGACGGCGAGTGGAGCAGTTTTTCCTGGTCTGAAGGAAAGACAACGGGACTGCATCACCGTGGCTACAGCAGTAACGTGCAGTTCGGCCGGACCAGCAGGACAAGCCGCCCCACACCACAGCTATGGAGGTTAGCTGCAAGTTAACCCTTTGCGTACGTACATGTGGATGTTTTCCTCAACGGCCAGGACAACCTATCTTCAGCATGGTTCATGTAAGAGGTAGTGTTTGGGCAGAGGATTAGTTTAAAGTTAAATAATCTAAATAATGTTTGTTTAATGACATTTGTTTTTGTTTGTGTTGAGAAACTCAGCAACAGTAAGTGCTAGCAGACTAGCAATCAGCTAAGGATGTGTTCTGTGTTTTGTTTTCAAAGTTAAGACAAAATTTATTTAAAAGGGTGGTTTTTTTAAAGAGAACATCAGCCATAATGCGCCGTCCACGCTTATGCATTTCAAATCTAGGAAATAATATTTCCCTAAATATTATTTTACTAAACGTGATAACTAATTAAACACCATTAAGACCCATTTATCCAAAAGGTTTGGTTCTTATTCAAATTAATATTTCCTTAAATGTTATCTTTCTAAATAAAGGCTGCTAATTAAACACTATTGAGAATTAGTCATCCAGAAGTTTGGTTTTATTCAGCAAATCATTCTTTAAAATGTTATTTTATTAAAACAATGTTTTATTTGATCTTGCATTGTGAATAGTTGTTTGAAAGTATACCAATTATTGCCTAGTTAGTTCCAAGACTAACTTAATTTCATTTCCAATCCTTGTTTCTCAAACATAAATAACATTGCATGGTAATGTTGCATCGCTCTTTTGGTCATGGTTTTCAACCATCTTTGATTCACTTGTTTATATTGTACATAGCCCATTAGTCTTACTCTTTAATTTTGCTTGGTAGTTTAGTTGGGTTGTTTTAGCATAGTAAAGAGCTTGTTGACTGAAATATGATTGACTTTGAGTTGACTTATTTTTGTCAATAAATTCTTGTGTTTTAAGAAATTGTGTGAATTCATTATGAGTGTGTACAGAGTTTTGCTTTTCAAAATTGCCAGAGCTTGGTTTATTCCTTTCAATTTTGTCCTAATACCACTGCCTTATTGAGGTTGGTATTCACAGGACAACCAAATTATTATTTAATTAAATATTAAAATATTAATATTAAATAATATATTCAAAATCACAACAGGCCTTTCGGCAACCTCTTTGATTAATGCTTTTCTTACCTGGTCTGTCAGTTTAGGGGCTTGGCCGTGACTTTGTTGGTTTGTAAATGTACCACGCTCTATTTTCCGATGAGGGATTAAACTGTGTTTTAACTGATTGGTCTCAAACTCCTGAGACTTTCACAGAAAGGCTGTGTTTATATTTATATTTTTGTTTATTAGTTAGGGGCTGCATGGTGGCACAGTTGTTAGCACTGTTGTCTTGCAGCAATAATATCCTGGGTTCAAATCCTGCCCTGGGGTCTCTGCATGGAGATTGCTTGTTCTCCCTATGCACATGTGGGTTCTCTCCAGGGTACCCATGCTTGCTCCATCAGTCGGAGTATATAAGTGTTAGGTTAATCACTCTCTCAAAACTGTTAGTCCTATGTGTCTCTGTGTTGCACTGTGATAGGCTAGCAACTCATCCAGGCCGTACCCCACCTCTGGCCCCGATGACTGCTTGAGATGGGCACCAGCCACCCCAAGACCCTGCAAGAATGAGCTGGTAAACAAAAGATCGAAAGATATTTACTAATTAGGTGATTTCTGAAGACAATTTAGTGCAGGGGATTTTAAATAGGAGTGCCAGAGTAAGGAGGGCTGAATAGATTAACAAATTTTTTTAGGGTTTTCATTTGTACAAAGAACACCCCAAAACTATGTCTCCCTTTCCCTACGTTTCACATATATTTATTTCTTAGTGTCAATCAAATAAAATCCTAAGTTTGAGATTGTAATGTGACATGTAAAAATGACATGGGATATAAATACTTATTCTTACTCACATGTCAGCAGTACAAATTTCTTATCAAAACAGCTCTTTGTCCAACCCTTGTAACCCCTTATCTAATGAAACTGAAATATAGTAATTTTAAATATTTTGCAGTGCAAACATTTTTACAACACTCCAAACACCTGAAGGATCAGTGCTGTCATGTTGGACATGTTGAAGTATTTTAAACAGAAATTATTCAGGAATTCTGTCTTCAACAAACTAAATTTGCATCAGTGAACTTCTCCCTGACCTTAACCACTGATTTGTGGGGGGGGGGGGGGGGGGGGGGGGGGGGGGGGGGGGGGGGGGGGGGGGGGGGGGGGTACAAGGAGGGGGAAATTTGGGGGGGGGGGATTTATTTGGGGGGGGGGGTTTGTTGGGTGGAAAAAAATTTTTGTTCTTTAAAACTTATGAAAAATGTATGGCTGTCCTTTATGGGAACTCAGGGGGGGCTGGGGGTTCCGGTTTTTTCTCCCTTTTAAGGAATCTTAAAACCTCCCCGAAAACAACTGTATCTTTTGGGGAAACCAACTGTTCCTTTTATACTCCCACCTTTGTAAACCCCACAACTCAAAGGGGGTTTGGGGCTATAAAAAAAAGGAGACAAGGCGTCTGCTCCTTGTTATCTCGAAACTGCAGAGTGTGGCCCTACCCTTGCTTCCAAATTGAACAGATTCTGTGTCGTTCCTCTGAGCTTGACTATTTAATAAATATCCATCATTTTAATTGGTCCTTCGCCCTTTTTTTAATAAGATTCTCTATCTTTTACAGTGACCTAAGGATCCCGGGGAAAATCAACCTGACCCCCGGGGAAGCCTACTGGGGGTCCCCCCCGGGACGGGGGTCCAAAAACCCCCGGGGGGTGAAATTCGCATCAGGCCCCGGAAGATTAATGCTTCAACCGACGCCGGGTGACTCGGGGGTCCAAAGTCACTGGAAGGTCAGCTCAGAGGTGAGAAGTTGTCTTGTTAATTTTAACCAGTCCGGGTAGTTTGACCCCCAAAAAATGTTCCCCGTAATTGGATTAGTTTTTTTTCCCCTGGAAAAGGGGGGACTGTTAATTTTGGTAGATCTCGCTGAAAGCTGATTCTAAAGACGAACCTGGGTTAGATTTGCTGAAATCAACCTTGTCTAAAATGGAAAAAATAAAAAATAGGACAGTCGGAGGTCCAGTTTACTTTCTGTGTGAGTGTTTTGTGTGATTAGGGGCTAAGCTTTTTGAAAAAAATCATAGAAGATTCTGCTAGTTTCCTGTGTTTTTTTTTTGCCCTGATCAGAAAGACGTACTGGTGATTTTTTTTTGGGGAAAAGTTTGGGGTTTTAAATCCCGGAAAAAAAAAACCCGGGCTGAAAACTATTTTGCAGTAGAAGGGCGTGTTTAATGTCCTCTCCTTGAATCTCATGCCAGTCAATTTCTGTCTGGGCAAATATTTCATAGTCTGTTTAAAGTAAAAAAATTAAATGAAAGGGGAAGAAGGGGGAAAGGAACAGAGTAAATTAAAGCCCCGGGGGTGATGTGAATTTTATGGAGAATTATGTAGAAGGAGCAGCCCACAGACAGCCTCAGCCACAGCCGCAAACCTAATTTACAGCCTCCTGCCAGCCCCACTTGCATCACAAGCGGGGGGGGCTGCGGAGGATTGAATTTTAAAACCCCCCGTAAGAAAAACCACAAAGGGGTCAATTACTAAATTATCCATTTAAAAACAGGGGGGGAAATAATTTTCCGCAGGGCCCTTCCCTCTGGTCCCCACTTTTCTTACAGTTGGGGACAGAGTCCAAAACCCGGAAGGAAGAATAGAAAAAAAAACAGTTAAATTAAAACAGAATCCCTTTTAACCCCCTTCAGGAATTAAAAACCTTAAAAATAAGTTTCATCCTTCTGGAAAAAAATTTAGAAAGAGACACATTTTCCTCTAGTAGAAGTGGCTAATCCGAGGCTTTCCCGGGAGATGCTCAAAAAATCCCGAGGCACAAACAATCCTTGTGTACAGGCCCTGGACTCAGGAGGACAGATCTGCCGCGTTAAAGGGTATCCCACCTATAGAAAAAGGAACAGATGAATTTTTTGGCAGCATTAAACGAGTTAAAGCAGCTTCCTTTAAAACGGAAGAGAAATGTTACAATGTTGGGCTCAAATATTTGGGGGCATAAAAAAAAAAAAATTTGGGGGGTCCAGAGTTGGGGTGGTGATTTCACTGGAAATGACGGAAAGGGAAAGCCACACTTCCTCCCGATGGTCCTGGTTGCACTGAGCTGCAGGATCCCTTTAAACCCACTGTATGAAAGAATCAGAAATCAATACAGGCAAGCTGCTGATTATGGAAAAAATCTCCCAGTGTAAAAAAAGATGAGGAAGACCCACTAGAATTTTTTTACACAGAATGAGGGCAGTTTTCAGAGCAAATTCAACTATAAAAACCCCTTAATGACGCCAATAGTGCATATCAACAGCAGTTAAAAGGGGGGGAGAAATTTTTTCAAGGATTTAAAACCAGAACTAAGAAAAAAATAAAAATTGGGTGCATCAAAAAAAGGGGAACTGTCCCCCCCCAAGCACTCGAGTACGCTCAACAATGCCCACAGAACTCAGCAAAATAAGAAAATGTTACATTTGGGGTGCAGGATAGCTTAATAGAAAGGGGCACATTTCAGATACAAATAGAAACAGAGGACGAGGAATTTAGAGGCCGTGGGGGAAAGAAGAGGGGCCCGCAACAAAGCCACAATCGAAACAATGTCTGTTCGAGGGTGGGGTAAAAATGGGGCATTATGCAAGGGAATGCAGAACTAACCTGCGGGGTTTTACAATCAAGGTGTAAACACCTGCGGGGAACTGTGGCAAAGCTGGACATCTCAAAAGAGACTTTTGAGAGGAAACGGGTGTAAACCCCAACTCGACACAAAATTAACAACTAAAGCCACAGCCCCCACTTCCTTCCTAAACTCATGAGGCTGACAAAGGCCAAAAATTGAGGAAGTGGACATACAAGCAGCATTGGAACTAATAGCTTTTCAAAAAAACCACAAGACCCCCTACCATACAAAAACATAATGATTAACAACAAATATAAAGCTGTTTGTGTGACACTGGAGCTTGTAGAACTGTATTAACTGAGCCTCCACCTAAAGTAAATTCTGAAACCGCCATACCATTAAATTTCAGCAGCCGGCACATAAGAGATACATTATCTCAGTTTTGCCAGTCACAGAAAAGGAGCCTGAGACAGGATTTCACATGTCAGGCTCCAGTACTAATAAGGCTCTAAGTGCCCAGTGAACCTATGGGAGAGGGGATCTCATGAAAAAAATTAAACATAAAAAACATCGGTTCCACGGAAACCGGGCATGAAAGCCTGGGAAAGAAGAGGGGAACCCCTCGTTGCCACGGGCCCTCACAGCCACACTACTATTTGGTCCCTAGATTTTGGCCCCCACACCAACAGCACGAGAATATTAAAAAAAAAAGGGAAAAAAAAACTTTTCAGGAAAGACAGTACATGTAATCCTGAGTTTCATGTAACTATGAGATAAAAACACTCTCCAGGTCCTGATCATAAGTATGACACTGACTTTCATAGAGAAAAACCTCAAGCACTAACCGTAAAAACATCTCTATGTAGATTATAAACAGGAGGGCATCTGCCCTCAGTAATACTGTTCAGAAAAAACAACTTAAAAATGTTCCGAGGCCATACACCCCATCTATCATTAACAAAGACCCCAGGAAGTCACTGGAAAGAATCAGGAGACTTTGTCCAGCGTTCTCAAAGAGGGAAATATAAACCACTGGAAGCTTCTGACTGGAAAATAGATCACAGAACAGGGGTACTGAAGCTCACCTTAGGGTGGACAGTCAAAGTAGATCCAAAAACACATTTAGATGAAATACAGTACATACTTCATTGCATTTATTGGGATTTAATACAGTGGTCTAAAACAAAGTAGTGCCTAATTTTTAAGTCGAAAGGAAATAATGCATGTATTTTTAAATAGTTTTCTAAATAATAATATGAAATGTTTGGTTTCTATTCAGACCTCTACTCTGATACCCTTTCAAAGGTCCAGTGCAGCCAACTGGCTTCTCAAGTTTTGTAATTAGTGTCTGTTATGGTACATTTCTGAACAAAAAACACAATGAAGACCAAGTAACACACAGGGATAATTCAATTCAATTCTGTTTATTTATATAGCGTCAATTCACAACACGTCATCTCAAGGCACTTCACAAAGGTCAGGTACATACATTCCAATTAGTCCTAACCATCGAACAGTGCAGTCAGATTCAGTTATTTTTTTAAATTGGATAAAAAGTTTTTCTAAGGAAACCCAGCAGATTGCATCGAGTCAGAGACTTGTAGCAGTCACTCCTCCTGGATGAGCATGTAGCGACAGTGGACAGTCACTGGCGTTGACTTTGAAGCAATTTTCCCTCAACTAAGCATGCATGTAGCAACAGTGGAGAGGAAAAAAACTCCCTTTTAATGGAAGAAACCTCCAGCAGAACCAGGCTCAGTGTGAGCGGCCATCTGCCACGACCGACTGGGGGTTTGAGAGAACAGAGCAGAGACACAAAAAGAACACAGAAGCAGTGATTCAGGAGTACTTCAGTATTCAGTATTCTTAATCTTGAGGCACAGTCCTTTTATGGCACACGGGTTGATCCTCTTTTTAATGCAGTCGATCAGCTGGGCTGTGTCTCTGTTCCTTTTCCATCTGAGCTTCTTTTCTCCGTCCGATCTTGTTCGCTGGTCTTCGGCGAGGAAAACAACCCCCGTTCCTTGCTTCATCATTGTTTTTATAGTGCTTGATGCTTTCACCAGTCAGCTCCTTATTAGGCTTCACATTTATTGCTCAACCTATTCAGCTCAACTTCTTGGTCATTGCGCAATACTTTAGTCATGGTCCTTGTGACCTACTGGTTCCTGCTTTTCGGCCTTTGGGAATGTTGGTAAAAGCCACGCAGCTGGCTGTAGTCACATCCTCCCTTCCTCCTTTTTGGCCTTTAAAGGTTCTCTGTCCCATACAGCTGGCTCTCGTCACTCTTAGTCATCCTGCACTTCTCTCCAATCTGCTCAGTCTTAAACTTTACACAGTAATCCACATTCCATTCTCAGTTTTTACATTTACTTTAAGACATTTAAAAAACATCACTTCATTTTTTTTTATTCATACTCACTAATAATCAACATATATTTTTTCAAATATGCTTTTGATTGAGAAAAATTTAAAACCCTTAATGTTTTGTATTTATTATCAGTTTAAAAACATATTTCAATCATATGTGTTCTAACTTGAAAATCAAAGATTACTCATTTCATTTATTACTTGTAAAAGAATGGAAAATCATCATACATCATTTCTTTGGATACACTTGTTTACATTTCTGCAAAAGATAAGACAGTTAATATTTATCTCCACACAGGCCTCTCCAGTCTTCTCAGTTCCAGAATATGAGAACATGCTTTTTTCACTCTCCACTGCTTCAACTGTATATTTTAATAATTGTTGCATGGATTACATGGAAAGATCTCACCTTATTTTGACAGGATGTTTTCAAGCCAACCCAGCAGCCAGAGTGGAGAAGCACCAAGGACCTGCAGCGACGAGCCCACAAACCCCGCCGTCAGCCAGTTATGCCAGAGCAGATCCAGCCATGACCCAGAGACCCAGAAATGTGGCCTTAATGCAACGAATGTTTAATACCTGCTTAACGTCACTTACTGTTTTCGGTATTGCACTTGGTGGTTTGTTTGGTTGTGTGAAGGCTCTCTCGTTTCATCTGATTTCTCTCTGCTGTGATATCTCTTACTTGTTCTAATACATAAGCACATTAAAACACATACTTTCTGTTGCTGTATTTAACGTTTGGGGACTCTCCATGTCTTGCACGGTTTTTCTAGTAGTGGTAAGGGGTCGCTAGCTTAGCGTTAGCTTTAGCTCCACCATGACTACCCGTTCTGCTGTTTCTCTCTCCGAGTCTTCTCCTCTCTCCTTCTCTCTGTGTCAGATGTTCAGTTACTCCTCTGCCTCCTTTAGTGACAATGGTACGTGTAATAAATGTAGCATTTTTGTAGCTTCGGAGGCGAGGGTGTCGGAATTGGAGGCTCGGCTCCGCGCTGTTGAAAAACCAGCAGATAGCCGAGGCCCCTTAGCGGAGACACTGAGGGTAGCTCCCCGTAGCAGTCCTCCAGCAGAGCCCACGCAGCCGGGGCCTCAGGCCGGCTGGGTGACGGTACGTAGATAGCATAGTCCTAGATCCCAGCCCACAGGTCACCACCAAAACCGTCTGCGTTTCCAACAGATTTTCCCCACTCAGTGACACACTCGCTGAGAAGCCAACTCTGGTAATTTGCAGCTCCATAGTCAAAAACGTGGCACTAGAGACACCAGCGACTATAGTCAAATGTCTGCCAGGGGCCAGAACGGGCGACATCAATTGCTTCGGTGTGTAAGTTTGCCAAAACAATGTCGGACTCCGTAATTTTCTTTGGTCCCCTCCCCGATTTAACCAGTGACGACATGTTTAGCCGCATGCTGTCATTCAACCGCTGGCTGTCTAGGTGGTGTCCAGAAAACAATGTGGATACAAACATTGCTAACTGGCGAACTTTTGGGGGAAAACCTGGTCTGATCCGGCCATATTTCTAGGAATATGGCCGAATTTATTAGTTCTCCAAAACTCTGACAACCCAGGGTTCAGACCAGGAAGCAGGGTCGTAGTTTAACACTCCTCTGTGCAGCTTCTGTACTGCTACCCACCCATTACCCTATTAAGACAGTGTCTCGCCCACGGCCAAAATTGAATAGATTAAAAAATTATCTAAAAGGAGGAAATCAGGAAAATCTAATAAAAATAAACACAACTCAGACTAAAAAGAAAAATAAAACAATTAAATGGCCTACTGAGATCTCTCTCTTCAGAAACATTGCTAGTTAGTGACCTGGTTTTCTGACAATCAGATTAATTTATTTTGCCTCACAGAAACCTGGCTGCAGCAAGAGGATTATGTTACTATAAATGAGTCAACTCCTACTAATTGTTTAAATTTTCACATTCCTCGAAATACTGGGCGAGGAGGAGGAGTAGCAACCATCTTTCAGTCCGATTTATTGATTAGTCCCAGACCAATCAATTGCTACAACTCTTTTGAATATTTAATCCTTAGTTTTCCTCATCCAAATTGCAAAGCACTAAAACCACTTCTGTTTGTTGTTTTGTACCGTCCACCAGGCCCTTACTCTCAATTTTTAGATCAGTTTTCAGACCTTTTACCTGATTTAGTGTTAAATACAGATTAAGTTATTATAGTAGGGGATTTTAACAGTCATGTTGACACTGAAAGCGATAGCCTAAATATAGCCTTTAATGCTATCTTAGACTCAATTGGCTTTGCTCAAAACATTAACAAACCTACCCACCTTTGTCTTCATTCTCTGGACCTTGTGCTGACATATGGCATTGAGTGTAAAGACATAACAATATTTTCTCATAACCCTGTCGTGTCTGACCATTTTTTAATAACCTTTTGAGTTTCATTTAACCGAGTACTCCACACCTGAAAGAAAATTTCATTATAGTAGATCATTATCAGACGATGCTGTAACAACCTTTAAAGAATCTGTTCCACTTTTAATCTCCTCATTATCACTGAAAAGCACAGTGGAGCGCAATAATTCTGTTTCTGCCCCTTCACAAATTGATTCTCTTGTTCAGAGTGTTACTGCATCATTGCGTGGTGCATTAGACAATGCAGCCCCCTTGAAAAAGAAGGTAATTATTCATAGGAGGCAGGCTCCTTGGTTTAATTTAGATCTGCTTACTTTAAAGCATAATGTTAGAAAATTGGAGAGAAAATGGTGCTCTACACAACAAGAGGATTCCTATTTGATCTGGAAAAATAGCCTACTGTTGTATAAAAAGACACTTTGCCAAGCTAGAACAGCTTATTTCTCATCATTAATAAAAGAGAACAAGAATAATCCTAGGTTTCTCTTTAGTACAGTTGCTAACCTTACACAGAGTCATAGCTCTGCTGAGCCATCCATTCCCTTAGCTTTCAGCAGTCATGACTTTATGGGATTCTTCCTAAATAAAATTGATTCTATTAAAAAGAAAATCTTTGATATACTCCCGAAGATGATTACTTCATCCTCGTCAAGTGAGACAACATTGGAAATAACTGTAGAACCCGATCTGTGTTTGGACTGTTTTGATCCTGTGGAGCTTCCTGAGTTATCAGAAATATTAGCTTCATCTAAACCTTCAACTTGTATGTTAGACCCAATCCCAACCAAATTATTTAAGGAAGTGTTCCCTCTGATTACCAGCCCCATCTTAGATATGATTAATCTATCTTTAGTAAATGGATATGTACCACAGGCTTTTAGGGTAGCTGTAATTAAACCTTTACTTAAAAAACCTTCGCTTGATCGAGATGACTTGAAAAATTACAGACCTATATCCAATCTTCCATTCTTTTCTAAAATTCTTCAGAAAATAGTTGCTAATCAAATGTGTGAGCGTTTACACAGCAATGACCTGTTTGAAGTGTTTCAGTCAGGCTTCAGAGCTCATCATAGCACTGAAACAGCTCTGCTGAAAGTCACTAATGGTATTCTTCTAGCCTCAGATAATGGACTTGTGTCCGTACTGGTTCTGTAAGATCTCAGTGCTGCATTTGATACAGTCGACCATAATATTCTCTTAAAAAGGCTGAAATATGCTGTAGGGATCAGGGAACAGCGCTAGGCTGGTTTAAATCTTATCTGTCTGACAGATTCCAGTTTGTTCATGTAAATGATAAATCATCTTTAAACTCCAGGGTTAATTGTGGAGTACCACAGGGTTCAGTACTTGGCCAATTCTCTTTACTATATATATGCTTCCAATAGGTCAAATTATCAGGCAGCATAGAATACATTTTTCACTGTTATGCTGATGATACTCAGCTTTACTTATCCATAAATCCTGATGAACCCAACCAGTTAGATAGACTATAAACATGTCTTGAAGATATAAAAACTTGGATGACTTAAAATGTTTTGCTTCTAAATTCAGACAAGACAGAAGTTGTCGTCTTTGGACCGGAGTCTTTAAGAAAGAAACTGCTTAGTCAATCACTTAACCTGGATGGCATTAAATTGACCTGCGATAATAAAGTAAAAAACCTTGGTGTTATTTTTGACCAGGACATGTCATTTAAATCCCATATTAAACAGGTTTCTAGGATTTTCTTCTTCACCTCCGGAACATTGCCAAAATTAGAAATATCCTATCCAAGAGTGACGCTGAAAAACTAGTCCATGCATATGTTACTTCAAGGCTGGACTATTGTAATTCTTTACTATCAGGATGTCCACAAAATGCAGTTAAAAGCCTTCAGCTGATTCAAAATGCTGCAGGAAGAGTTCTGATGAAAATTAAAAAGAGAGATCATATTTCTCCTATTTTAACTTCCCTTCATTGGCTCCCTGTTAAATCCAGAATATGATTTAAAATTCTCCTCACATATAAAGCCCTTAATGATCTAGCTCCATCATACATCAGAGATCTGATTGTTCCATATGTTCCTAACAGGGCACTTCGTTCTCAGACTGCAGGTTTACTGGTGATTCCTAGAGTCTCACCCTGTCTACTTTTAAGGCTAGGCTTAAAACTTTCCTTTTTGATAAAGTTTATAGTTAGAGTGGCTTAGTTTATCAGGGAGGGAGCCTTCCTCCCTCCCTGTTGGATGAAGTAAGCGGGAGTCAGGTTTAGTCTAAACCGGCTCAGTTATGGTTGAGGTGCAAACACACCCTCAATTTCTGCTACCTGTATGACCCCTTCTCTTTTCCATTGGTTATAATCAGTCTGACAGAGAGCGGTATCCCAATCCTTGTGGTTTTTTAGTATAACAATGACCATCAGTGGGACCCTTTGTGGGGTGCCTTGAAGCGACATTGTTGAAAATAAGAGCCATTTAACTAAATAATCTGAACTGATACTTTCTGTGTAGTTATGCTGCTATAGGCTTAGGCTGCTGGAGGACATAATGACCACTTTCACCCTCTTCGCTACATTCTCACACTACTCTCCAATTTTGCATTAATTGCTGTCATTTCAGCTTTTAACTTTGTTCTCTCTCTTTTCTCTTCCTAGAAGCTACACCTGGCCTGACTCTGTGTCTACCTGTGACACCTTTCTGGAGAGTGGCATCGTCCGAGCTTCTGCTGGCAACAACTTAATGCTCACCCTCTACCGATGATCCACATTGCCCTGTCTTTCAGTGTTTAACCCTTTCTCTCTCCTAGACATGCCAATTGACTGATCTTTTACTGTAACTAATTATATGTGCTCTCTTTCAGACTCTAACCTTGAAAACTGGCTCAGAGTTTATATGTTCTTTCTTTCTAGGTGAAATGACTAAAGGAGGTACTACATCCATTAACATTTACTTTTCCTTCCCATAGAAAGTACTCCTGGATCAGTGCTTCTTTGTTCTTTGTGTCTCTGTCCCAGTCGGTCGTGGCAGATGGCCGCCCACTCTGAGCCTGGTTCTGCTGGAGGTTTCTTCCTGTTAAAAGGGAGTTTTTCCTCTCCTCCACTGTTGCTACATGCATGCTCAGTATGAGGGATTGCTGTAAAGTCAACGCCAGTGACTGTCTACTGTCTCTACATGCTCATCCGGGAGAAGGGAATGCTGCAAGTAACTGACTGGATGCAATCTGCTGGGTTTCCTTAGACAGAAAAACTTTTTATCCAATTTGAATAAATAACTAACTTTGACTGCACTGTTCAATGGTTAGGACTAATTGGAATGTACAGGGGTTGGACAATGAAACTGAAACACCTGGTTGTAGACCACAATAATTTATTAGTATGGCGTAGGGCCTCCTTTTGCGGCCAATACAGCGTCAATTCGTCTTGGGAATGACATATAAAAGTCCCGCACAGTGGTCAGAGGGATTTTAAGCCATTCTTCTTGCAGAATAGTGGGCAGGTTTCACGTGATATTGGTGGAGGAAAACGTTTCCTGACTCGCTCCTCCAAAACACCCCAAAGAGGCTCAATAATATTTAGATCTGGTGACTGTGCAGGCCATGGGAGATGTTCAACTTCACTTTCATGTTCATCAAACCAATCTTTCACCAGTCTTGCTGTGTGTATTGGTGCATTGTCATCCTGATACACGGCACCACGTTCAGGATACAATGCTTGATACATTGGATGCACATGGTCCTCAAGAATGGTTCGGTAGTCCTTGGCAGTTATGCGTCCATCTAGCACAAGTATTGGGCCAAGGGAATGCCATGATATGGCAGCCCAAACCATCACTGATCCACCCCCATGCTTCACTCTGGGCATGCGACAGTCTGGGTGGTACGCTTCTTTGGGGCTTCTCCACACCGTAACTCTCCCGGATGTGGGGAAAACAGTAAAGGTGGACTCATCATAGTCAATGTGAACAATACATGTTTCACATTGTCCCACAGCCCAAGATTTGCGCTCCTTGCACCATTGAAACCGACGTTTGGCATTGGTCATGAGTGACCAAAGGTTTGGCTATAGCAACCCGGCCGTGTAAATTGACCCTGTGGAGCTCCCGACGGACAGTTCTGGTGGAAACAGGAGAGTTGAGGTGCACATTTAATTCTGCCGTGATTTGGGCAGCCGCGGTTTTATGTTTTTTGGATACAATCCGGGTTAGCACCCGAACATCCCTTTCAGACAGCTTCCTCTTGCGTCCACAGTTAATCCTGTTGGATGTGGTTCGTCCTTCTTGGTGGTATGCTGACATTACCCTGGATACCGTGGCTCTTGATACATCACAAAGACTTGCTGTCTTGGTCACAGATGCGCCAGCAAGACGTGCACCAACAATTTGTTCTCTTTTGAACTCTGGTATGTCACCTATAATGTTGTGTGCATTTCAATATTTTGAGCAAAACTGTGCTCTTACCCTGCTAATTGAACCTTCACACTCTGCTCTTACTGGTGCAATGTGCAATCAATGAAGACTGGCTACCAGGCTGGTCCAATTTAGCCATGAAACCTCCCACACTAAAATGACAGGTGTTTCAGTTTCATTGTCCAACCCCTGTATGTACCTGACTTTTGTGAAGTGCCTTGAGACGACATATGTTGTGAATTGGCGCTTTATAAATAAAACTGAATTGAATTGAATTAAAGATTGTTATTTTTAAATGGTACTTTCAATCTGACAAACATGAAACATTGGAATGCATATTCTAATTTACTGAATATGACTATGCATAAAAGCAAAGTTAGAATAGGAGATTTTTGGGATGCTTTTTAAAAACTTTGTTTTTGATGAAATCCTGCATTTGCTACCCAGCTATGTTTTTGTTAGTATGCGTTTGTCAAATAAAAGAATAAGAATAAACTACGGAATATTTTATTTTCTTGAATACATATAGACTGTGATCTGGTGTTAACTTTTTGGAAATCCACAGCAAGGATGCTGATATTTAAAAAAAAGCGCTTGCCAGTTTTACAAAACATGTATCAAGAGAATTTTGAAGGGGAGAGTTTCCTCTTACATTTAATAAAGCATTGATATCTTTGATCCCACAGAAAGATAGGGATATTACTGACTCATTAAATTATAGTCACATCCTGTTTTTGCTCTGGCACTCAGTGGATTGTTTGGTGTGTCAGGCTCTGTCAATTTGATGTGAATTCTCTTTACTGTAGCATCTCTGACTTTTTCTAACAAAAAAGCACATTTAAACATATTTTCTGTTAGTGCACTTTATATTTGGGGATGGCTAGCCGTTCTGTCTCTGCTGCTGCTTCTCTGTGTCTCTCTGAGTCTCGTTCAGCAAAACACTCGCTGAAAAGCTCTGATAATTGGCAGCTCCATAGTCTGAAACTTGGGATTAGAGACACCAGCGACCACAGACGAATGCTTGCCATGGGCCAGAACGGACGATATCAACTCTTACCGCAAAGTGCTGGTTAAGGATAGGTGTAAATACAGTAAGACTGTTATTCACGCTGGCGGTAATGATAGCCGGTTATGCAAATCGAAGGTCACCAAAACTAGTGTTGCTTCGGTGTGCAAGTTTGCAATGTTGTACTCCATAATTTTCTCTGGTCCCCTCCCTGTTCTGACCAGTGACAACATGTTTAGCCGCATGCTGTCCTTTGTTAAGGAACATTTTAGTGACTTGCTCAAAATTCTTGGTTTATGACTGAAACTCCTCAGGAGCTGATAAAATTATTTAAATCCTACTCTGTGTTGTTGTGTTACAGACTTAATCAGTGACAAGGGTTAGGTTAGATGGTTCTGTTTAGTTTTAGAGAGATGGCTCCTCAGCTTCTCTAGAGCATTTATATGAGATAACATGTATGCCACACTGTGTAAGGTTAAATTTCCATTGTCAACATGTCTCTGAGAGAATTACAATAAGTTTCACCCTGGGCTCCCTCCCCTGTGAGTCTGGTTCCCATGAGAATCACCTTAAAAGCTGTTGAAGCTGTTATACGGAGAACTTTTGCTTTGTCTAGTCAGAAGGATTTGGCAGCACATGTCCAATGCTGTAAAAAATCCTTCTCTGTTACAAGATCTTAATAAAGCTGATTCTGAGTGACAATCATCGGTCTCTGTTTTGGAAATCCAAATTTTTCCATAACACATTCAACTGCTGGCCATCTAGGTGGTGTCCTGAAAATGACGTGGGCTACATTTATAATTGGCAAACATTTTGGGGAAACCCTTGGTCTGATCCGGAGAGATGGCATACATCCTACTTTAGACGGAGTTGCTCTTCTTTATATGAATCTTGCCAAATTTATTAGTTCTCCAAAACTCTGACAACCCAGGGTCCAGACCAGGAAGCAGAGGCGTAATTTAAAACACCTCTCTGCAGCTTTTGTACTGTTACCCATCCATTAGCCTATTAAGATAATGTCTTGCCCTAGGTCAAAATTGAACAGATTAAAAACTAATCTGTTCGATAAAAAACCAACTAAAACTAAACACAACTCCGACTGAAGAGGAAAATAAAACAGTTAAATGTGGGTTATGGAACATAAGATGTCTCTCTTCAAATACTTTATTAGTTATTGACTTTATTTGTAATAATCAGACTTATTTATTTTGTCTAACAGAAATCTGGCTGCAGCAAGAGAATTATGTTAGTATAAATGAGTCAACTCCTATCCATCCATACATCCATCCATCCATCCATCCATCCATTGTCTTCCACTTATCTGGGGTTGTGACACGAGGGCAGCTGCCTATGCAGAGAGACCCAGACTTCCCTCTTCCCAGCCACTTGGACCAGCTCGTCCAGGGGAATCCCAAGGAGTTCCCAGGCCAGCCAAGAAACATAGTCCCTCCAGCGTGTCCTGGGTCGTTCTCTGGGCTTCCTACCGGCAGGACGTGCCTGGAACACCTCGCCAGGGAGGCGTCCAGGAGGCAGCCTAACCAGATGCCCGAGCCACTTCAACTGGCTCCTTTCGACGTGGCGAAGCTGCGGCTCAACTCTGAGTCCCTCCCGGATGACCGAGCTTCTCACCTATCTTTAAGGGACAGCCCAGACACCCTGCAGAGGAAACTCATTTCGGCCACTTGTATCCGTGATCTCGTTCTTTCGATCATGACCCAAAGCTCATGATCATAGATGAGGGTAGGAACGTAGATCAATCGGTAAATCGAGAGCTTTGCATTTTGATTTAGCTCTCTCTTCACCACGACAGACCGGTACAGCGCCCGCATCACTGTTGATGCAGCACCAATCCGTCTATCGAATTGTTAGATCAGTTCTCAGACTTCCTATCTGATTTGGTGTTAAATACAAAAAGGTCATTATAGTGTTGGATTTTAATATTCATGTTGACACTGAAAGTAATAGCCTAAATATAGGCTATTATGCTGTTGGAGTCATCCATTTTGGTCCCACATTTTGACATGCGCAACTCAACAGACGTTGCTGCTCTGAAGTCAACCGGGACTGTAAAACTCACAGGAGATGAAGTTTCGTTGCCATTTCCCGCGTGTCTCACAGGACAGCGCAACGGAGGCGCATATCTGGAGAGACAAAAGCTTGCAGGCAAACTTTTGCTCCACAAGGCCATTCCCGGAAGAGCTTGAAAGCTGGAAATCTGTCTGATACAAGAAGATCAGCAGATTTATTCGCCGATCGAAGACCGCGCTGACACCTGGCACAGGTGAAAACCCACAGAGGTTTATTTCCAAGGAGATGAGTTTCCTCCTTGTTGATTCAGTCGTCTAACGGTTAATCTTTTCCCATCCTAGACGGATGAGAAGTTACCGTTTTTTTTCTTGATTTGATCACCTCATTCTTCTTCAGACCTGATCCCTCCTCAACCGGTGGGGAAAAGAAATCAACGTCAAAGAAATTTCGTTCTTTTTATATTAAACCGGATAGGTGCATTTAGAGGTCTGGGCAGGATGAGGGATAGTTAAGGTGATTTAGAATCACCAGTAGTTAATCCAAGGTATCAACTTGTTGCATGCAATACTGATTGAAGTGTTTTATGCTGAGTGGTGTTTTGATTTGCTGCACAAGCGCTGCTGAATCATGTGTGTTCATGTTTTGTCCGGCTGATCCCAAATCAGCCAGGAGTTAGAAGTTGGACTTTTAAAAGTTTTTCATTCAAAGCAACTGCATTCTGTACCTCGTGGTCTGTCCACTCTTTTGTTCTAGTTTTATTACTGGAGTTTTTCCACTGAGCTCCAGCCTCAGAGGTTTATGACTCTTTGTTCGAGATTTGGGGAGATCAGCTGGTAGTGGCTAAAGGGCGTGGCACTACCGTTTTATCAGCTGATCGCTGCAATCAAGACAACACCCCAGGAGGACTTCTCTTTTCATTTAACCCAAATTACACATTTTGTTCATAAAACTGCTGGTTTGATCTTCATAGACACTAAATGTGCATATATTTTTATTTTATTATTATTGTTAGGTAGTCATTTTTATTCCCTTTGTGTAGAATAGTGCTTGTTAGTTAGGTGAAGGTTTTTGGACCAGAATAATGATATATCAGGATTATTTGGCATCAATAAATCTTCATATATATAATTAAGAGAAGCGTTTGTGTTTATTTCGTGCAAGAGTGATTTATCTGTCAAAACAAGGTCGAAGATCATCCACCTTAGGTGAAGTGGTTGAATAAACAGTGACAGTTGGTGGTTTTGGTTAATAATTTGTAACTATTGAAGAGCTTTGAGCCCATAATCACAACACCAGAGGACATCTCTGATTTCTATTCGTAAGTAATGATTTTTGGTTAAGAAATTAATTTGTTTTCCAAATTATGATTTTAAATTATAATTCTTGATAAATATTAATTAATCAATAATCATAATCCTTACAATGCAATCTTAGACTCCTCAGCTTTGCTCAAAACTTCTGCAAACCGACCCACTTTTGTCTTCATAATTTTGACCTTGTGCTGACATATGACATAAAGAAATAACAGTATTTCCTCATAAGCATGTCGTGTCTGACCTTTTTTTTAATAAGCTTTAAGTTTATTTTGAGTTCTCCAAACCTGAAAGAAATTTTCATTACAGTAGATTACTTTCAGACAATGCTGTAGCAACCTTTAAATAATCTTTTCCATTTTAATTTTCTTATTGTCACAGAAAAACACAGTGGAGGGCAATAATTGATTTCCTCCCTTTCACAAATTGATTTTCTTGTTTATAGTGTTACTTCCTCATTGCATGGTACACTAGACAATGTAGCCCCTTGAAAAAAAAGATATTAGTTATAGAAGGCAGGTTTCTGGTTTAAGTAAAAGCTGCAAATTTGCAAGCACATGTTAGGAAAATTATGCTCTACACAGCTAGAGGAGTCCTACTTAATCTGGAATTATAGTCTACTGTTGTATGAAAAGACACTTTGCCAAACTAGAATAGCTTATTTCTCATCATTATTAGAAGAGAATAAGAAAAGTCTTAGGTTTCTTTTTAGTAGAGTTGCTAAATTTACACAGAGTCATAGACGTGTGAGCCATCCCTTCCCATAGCTCTCAGCAGTTATGACTTTATGGGATTCGTTGTAATTAAATTGATTCTATTAAAAATTAAATCATTGGAATCATACTGAAGAGGATTACTTCATCCTCAGTAAGTGAAACACCATCAGAGATAACTGTAGAACCTGATCCATGTTTTGACTGTTTTGATCCAGTTTGAGTAATCAAAAATATTAGCTTCATCTAAACCTTCAATTTATATGTTAGACCCAATCCCAACCAAATTATTTAAGGAAGTGTTTCCTTTAATTACCAACCCTATTTAGATAAGATCTATCTTTAGTAAACAGATTTGTACCACAGGTTTTTAAGGTTGCTGTAATTAAATGTGTACTTAAGAAACCTTTCGATTAAGATGACTTAATAAATTACAGACCTATATCCAGTCTTCTGTTTATATCTAAATTTCTTGAGAAAATAGTTGCCAATCAGGTGTGTGAGCATTTACACATTAATGATCTGTTTGAAGAGTTGCAGTCAGGTTTCAGAGCTCATCATAGCACTGGTGAAAGTCAGAGATGATATTCTCATGGCCTCAGAAAATGGACTTGCTATAGGTTTAGGCTGCTGGAGGACATAACGACCACTTTCGCTTAGTCTGCTTCATTATTCTGTTACTCTACAATTTTGCATTATTCGCTGTTATTTCAGCTTTTAATTATATGTCCTCTCTCTGTTTTTCTAGGAGCTACACCTAGCCTGGCTCTGTGCTCAGCGGCTACACTTTCCTGGAGGGGGGCATCAGCTGAGTCAGTGCCACCAACAACTTAATGTTCTCCCTTTACAGAAGATTCACTTTGCCCTGTCTTTCAGTGTTTAACTCTGTCTCTCTCCTAGACATAGCTATTGGCTAAGCTGCTGCTATGAATATGTTCTTTTTCAGACTAAATCAAAACCAGCTTAGAGTTTATCTGCTTAGCTGTTTTTCTCTCATAGATGAAGCTACTGAAAAAGCTACTATTGTCTTTAAAATTTTGTTTTTCTTTCACATAAAGTGCTCTTGGATCAGTGCATCAATGTAATTTTGTGTTTATGCTTTGTTCTTTCAAATCCCCAGTTGGTGGTGGCAGATAGTCGCTCACACTGAGCCTGGTTCTGCTGGAAGTTTCTGCCTTTTAAAGGGGAGTTTTCCTTTCCACTCGCTCTATGCATGCTCGGTATGAGGGATTGCAGCAAAGTCAATGACACAATGCTATCAGATAGTGGTCAGGTGACTACGGGGATTGGCTTTAAAAGGAAGTGCTACTCACCTTTTCGTCACTCAAACATCGTTCCTTCATATCACGAGTTATGATCCTTCCTGCATTTCAGCTAAGCATTCTCTCCGGTATCGTAAATACCATCCTTTCCTTCTCTCTGCCTTCCCTATTAGGATCCAAGACTATTTGTAACAATGTCTCCTACCTGAGTCTTTAGCACATCAGGTATTACTAAATTAACTGCGTGCTTCCAACCTACCAACCGCTAACTTCAGCCTGTTTGGGTTTATCTGCACACTACGTAACAACATCTATCTCAGTATCCGTGCATTCAGTCTTATTTCTGACAAATGCAAGCGACTGTCCACTGTCGCTACATGCTCATCCAGAAGGAGTGAATGCTGCAAGTCAGTGACTCGATGCAATCTGCTGGGTTTCCTCAGATAGAAAACAATTTAATCAGTTTGAATAATAAACTGTATTTGACTGCATTGTTTGATAGCTAGGATATATTCAAATGTGTGCACTTGACTTGGAATCTGTATGACTCAACTGAATTGACTTTGTAAATGGCCTTGAGACAACATGTGTGGTGAATTGACAGAAGCCGTTTGATAAAGTTGAATGAGGCTTTCTTTTTTCCGCATACTTTGGATTTCTACCACATTTTCTAAATGGATTAAAATATTGTATCAGGGTGTATTCACACCGGGAAAATCCTTTGGTCCGCTTGTTTGGCCAAAAGCTGACTTTTTTTTGTTTTTGTTTGGTGTGGTACACTTTCACATTGTACTTTTTGCAACTTGTAAACAAAGCCACGCGTGATGGGGCCGGGACAGAGCACAGACTGGGAAATGGTGGTAAACAACTGTGAATGTCCTGCGTGCCGCACCTCGGTTCTGCATATTTGGATAGAACCCGTCAAAGTTGCTCTCTTAGTACTTTGTTGTTCATAATTTTCATTAAAACTATAGCAGTGAGCGATAGGGCAAATAAGGACATTAAAGGGATACTCAGGGGTCAACAAGAAGACAAACTGCTTCTTTACACGGACAATATTTTAGCATTTATTACTGATCAACTTACACCCTTACAACATCTTATGGACACTGGGACTGGGCCATAAACCGGACATTTACAGTCACCGAAATTTACGACAATTTCATCATTTTGCCAATGTCGGTAATTTTGGCATTTTAAAAAATGAAAAGAAAAGTTGTTTTTGTCGCCTATGCTCATGTACCTTTAAGATGCTACGCTATGTGTACAGTCTGTAGTCACGTGACGAGGAGCTGCTCATTCTCAAAGAAAGTGGGTTCAGCAAGGACAATGTTGAACAAAAGACTGCGGCGACAAGGTTCGGCTTGGGGAGTGGGGGGGGATTGCGGTGGCGGGTCCGGCAGATAGTGGTTAGGTTAGTGTTACCGTTCATGTATCGTTACCAAAGTGAAGTGCTCAATATATCATTAAATTCATTTTAGGCCATACCACTCAGCCCTAATGGACACCATACAGTCATATTCAAAGGTTTCAGGTTACACAAGGGCTTTACACTACAATCAGTCATCCACCCATTCATACACACATTCACACACTGACAGTAGTAGGCTACAGGTTAGCCATGGCACACTGTGGACAATTAGATTTTAGATTATATTAGGATGCCACAGGATTGCACCATGACTTCTCAAAAACATGACCTTTAGGTTAATCAGTCTCTCTAAATTGCCCTTAGGTATGAATGGGTGTGTGGATAATTTTTTGTCGTGTGTGTCATCGCAAAAGATGTTTCTCATTTACCCTCATCAGTTCAGGCGTCTGACCCAGTCAGAAACGTCCATCAGACATCCAGCGGAGGAGAATTTGGATGCTGAAATGAGAGCAATATTGAATGACCCCGGTTTGACTTCTTATGGAAAAATAAAAAAATATGATGCACTTTTGCAGAGGTATCTCACTCTACTCAAGCAGGGTGTGAAAGAAGAACTACGGGTGAGTTTGACGCTTCAGCGTGACACATCGTGAGACTCCAGAGCATGAGTAGCACGAAGAAAAACATGGCCCAGGGCATGACCAGGTTGCTTCTGATCAGATTGTTATGGATGTGCTGAAAACTTGCCCAAGCATAAACATAAAAATGCTGAGTACATTTTGAAGAAATTATCTGAAAGAAGTGGGGGTTGGACTTCGCGAGGAGAATTTGTATTAAAAGGAAATATTGTAAAGGGGTCCCATATGATTGACTTGCTGAAAAATCTCATGCTACCATTTAAAAAATTTGGAGCACAGCTACCCCAAGGATGGTCAGACTTTCTGCATACTTTTTCAGAGGTAAACATCCCCATATCTTCAGTCAATAACCCTTATGCTCATGATGAATATAGACGGCTCAAAACAGAGGGAGAGGGATCATTTATTGAAAGTGCTGAAGCATTCCCTCCCATTAAGCAGAGAAGAAAAAGGCAGATAACTCTTTCTCACCATTGGTCAAGATCCGAGCAGGAAGACCCTAAAAATACTAGTGTGAAGCCAAAGAAGTCCCTTTGTAAAACAATACTACCTCCCCGATGGATTACATTTTCATAATCATAAGCCATTATAAGAAAATGAGACGTGTTACCTATTTCTTTCATTCAATAAAATCTTTAAATTTTTTTTTATTTTTCATGTCTAGCATCATTTCTCTACTTCCGGCACACACACACTAAAACCCAGATATACATTTTTTAATTTACAAATTTTAAACAAAAAATAAAATCAGAAAAAATAAAAATTTAAATTCCATAACAATCCTGAAAAAAATCTCCAAGGAGCATGCACTGTGAGTGAAAAAATGCAAACTCTTTATTAATTGACACATTTAAAGGTATTTTTTTTACAAAGTTATGATACCATTAAATCATTTTTAAAAACATCTCCGGGGTTTTTTAGACAACCTTTGGGGGCAGGTGATTGACCGCATGGCTCTATGACAGAAAAAAGGGGGGAAAAAATATATGGTGAAAAAAACCGCACACAGTTTTGGACAGAGTGGTTTTGAAGCTGGTTTTTTGTGATATAATATTTTTGAGGATCTGTCCTTTTTTAAAAAAGTTTCATGGGGTTGACGGGGGAGAAATCAAAATTCGGAGGGAACCCATAAGAGTCAAAAAAGGGGTGGCTTCGCCATTCTCTTCCAAGGGCGGGGCAGAGCCAAACCCCCGTGTTTCCCTTTATGTTAAGGGAAAAGTGGGGTGTTTCCCCTATAAAGTATTGCGGGGTTCCTTGGAATGTGTCAGCGAGAAAACGCGGGGGGAGTGGTTTGCACGCCCCTACACTGTAAAAAAAAATCTCCCAACGAGATGATAGGTCCTCAATTTCATGATTATTCATGTTGGAATTGTTAAATTTTTTATTTTTTATTTGGGGGGAATTTTGGATTTTTTTTTTGGATAAAATTTAAAGGTTTTTTTTAATAATCCACCAGCACCCCCCTCTTTGAATCAATCTCAAAATAGAGTCATAACAAGCATAGATGATCAGCGTGGGGGTTTTGAGGGGAAATTTTGGGGTTTTCCTGAATCACATTTCCCAATCTTAAATTTCCGGGTGGAAAGTGGAGGGTAGAGCAACTGTGTCCTCACCCGGGTTTTAAAATTAAATGTGAATAGAGATTTTCCTTGATTATTTTTCGACGTGTTATCCCCCAGCGGAAGATCTTTTTAGATGTTATCCTGTAGCCGTAAAAAGGTTGTAATGGCCTCCATTGGACTGAATTGCCTTGGTTAAAATTGGGTTGGAAGGCCTTAGCAGAATTTGTCCTACCATCCTTGCATAAGGGGCCCAAAATATTTCATATCAAAATGACTAAAGTCAAACGGTTGGGGATCGCGTTTTTTCCTGTAAAAAGCGTTTTGACCAGTAAAGCAAAACCCAAATACTTTGGGGAAAAAAAACCTAAGAAAAATTTTCTTGGGTTTGCACACCCCTTTTAATTTTTAAGGGATGGAATATGTTTTTTTACATTCACGCGTTAAAGGGGATAGAGGGGGAAATTTGCTTTCATTAAAGCTGTAGTGTGACCCAGTCGTACAGCTGGAGAGACGGTAACTTTTTTTGGATGAAAAAAGTGCTCCTAAATTTTTCCTGGGGTTTTAAGTGGATCCCTTGCAGCCATGGAACCAAAAAGGGAAATTTTTTGGTCTTGTTTAAATTTTAATTTTGAGGTCAACAGAGTTTTAAAAGAATCTCTTTCAGAAAAAAAATGTCTTGGCCCCGCAAGGCCCAAAAAGGGTCCTAGAAGATTTTACCTCCCTGGAATTTGCCGTAAACCCCGCTCTGCTGTTTTTAAGACCTTGGGTTAGGGACGTTAGTTTTTTTAAAAATAGAGTTTTAGAGCCCCGGGTGGGTTTTTTAAAAAAAGACCAGAGCTAAACTGGCTTTTTAAAGAAAACCTCGAAAAGTTTTTAACAATGTGCTCAATCATGGCTCTATATGGATGTGTGGCGCTGGATTGCGAAATCAATCGATCTCCCCCGGGGTGGGCATCGCACCTGGGCAAAGATTGGGGGTTTTTACTCCTCTTCTTGAAGATTCCTGAAGACGCATGGGAAACAATTCTTTTAAATTTAAAAAATAAAGTGTATCTCTGTTTTCTTTTATACCGTTGCTGGGGGACCTCCACAGGGCAGAATGTTGTGTGATGTAGACTGCAGGCAGCGTGGGGGGGATAAAATATGAAAGAAACACAGCCCAGTCAGACGACACACAGGAGTTTTCCCAAAGGGTTAAAACGTGTAAGGGGGGCGTCTCCCTCTCTGAATTCAGATTGGGTTTTTTAAAAAACTTGTGGAAAATACAAATGATTTTTTCTGTTTAAAGGATTGTCCTTTGGGGGGGCCAAAAAAAACAAGTCGATGAAAGGTGAGGAGTAATGTAGGAAGTTAACGGCGGCCGGGAGTTTTTTCCTACCTCGACACCCCACAGGTGCATCATTCGGCAAAGGTCTGTTCCATCCTCGTTAAATTTTTTTCCCCTGAGATCAACAGCGTATCGTTGAGAAACC